>VDFB02392612.1:0-17925 GCA_007258455.2 Sequoia sempervirens | reverse complement strand
CCTCTAACATTAAAATTCTATCGGTTGGGTACTTAGGCAGCCTATACGGATATGATGAAAAACCTTGCAGCCTAATATAAGAAAACCTTGGAAACTGTATAAACCAGCACCCATACCTTTCAATCAACTCTTGGGCTTCCCTCGAGATTCTGTGATGTAACCGCTCCTGGAGCAATCTCGTGATGTACATGGTGAAAGCATCGTTGACACGCTTGTAATGAGTTGTGCTCGCCAAATGCAACTGTGGACAGGCATCATATATTTTAAACTGGTGGGAGCCACAACCGACGGGTTCCTTGTAAGAGATCCCTCTGTACTTCGTCATACGTGCCAACATATAGATGATGTAATCATGTAAAATGTCTTCGTTCTTCTAAGGCTCAGGAGCTGCTCATGCAAATTATCACTTATCATCTCGGCCCAATTGACACAATCCTTCCCTTCCAGCACGAGGTTGATGTAATAAAACATCCAAGGCTCGAAAATGAATGACTGTGGGCAACCGCCAACCCTGCTCAACATCATGATGAGGTCACAATATTCCTGCTTCAAGTCCTCTGCTATGATTTGCTTCGGCAGCTTTGTACGAGAAGGCTTGGGAGTGCTCATCCAGTGGGTGTTGATCGTCTCCATGCATCTCTCGAATGCGGAAGCATACATCCGCTCAGCCCGTTCTCTGGATTTGTAAACCATGTTTTTGTGCACCGGGATCCCGAAAGCTTCACCAATGGCTGCTGGAGTAAGATTGGCTAGTACTTGGCCATCTGGTGACATGATTGATCTATGATCTTTGTCGTAATAATTGGCTCACTCCATCATCAGCTCCGAGCACTGAATGGCTGGTGGAAAACCAACAGCTGCATATAACCCACTTCGAACAATATTGTGTGAAGTGGTCGAAGGTCGATGACTTCCAATTCCCAACATTCTGTTCTTGAAGGTCTCCAGGTTGACGGAGCCCAAGTTGGTGTCTGTCAGCTTGCCCAACTTTGAAATAAACTTTGACTCCGGCATGAATGTTTTACTCAGCTTCTTGATCACAGCTTGCCTGGATGCACCATTGTCCTTGCCAGTCGCCCTTGCCTCAGCCATCTGCAACATAACAAACTTTCATCAGCAAATTAAATTTATAAAATAAGATAAGACATTGTGTAGGGGCTGCAGTCGACTTCTAGAAGCTGCAATAACTTTTCTTATTTGCAAACCTCAGCTTCTTCTCCTGAACTTCAATACTTAGGAAAGATTTCTAAGTAGATTTTAGTGACTTCAATCTGCAACTTTGATAAATTCGTACTTTACACCAGCAATCAGCAATCAGCAAGTTCGTACTTTCCTTTAATCAGCTAGTGCGCACTTCCAGCTTCAGCAATACAGTCTTCTTCAAGCCTCAACAAATTCAAACTTCAGCAAACTCTTCTTTAAGTCGAAATTTCCTTCACTTGCACTGGCAACTTAAGGCGCCCTTTAGCAAATTCGAACTCCAGCAACAGCAAATTTCCAACGCCCCTTCCTCAGCAACACTTCAGCAGCACATAGACTTCGCAAAAACTTCGAAATTCTTCAAGCTTCAGCAATGCTTCACTCTTCAGCAACTTACTCAGAGCAAATCGACTTCTTCAACTGTGAGAAATGAGTGAAAAACCTCTTCATTTTATAGCCCAAAATCGAATTCTAGAAAAAGCCAATTATAGCCAGTACATTAAATTTCCGCTACTCCACTTCAAAAATTCGAATTCTCCCTCTCTGGTATTTCTGACACTTGTCTCTCGACGTCAGGAATCTTGCTCTTCTAGAAGCTCGACATTGACTGGCATCTTTGAATTTATTTTCGAAATTTTTTAATTTAAATCCATCTTTTTAATTCACCAGCCGGAGCTCTGTCATTTGAATTCGAATTTAACTCTTCATCATCTCTGGAAAATTCATCTTCGAAGAATTCAATCAAAATCATCTAGGCAACTCATCTTGAATTCATCATTCGGAGAAATTCACTTTGAAAAGTCATTTTATTCAAATTTGCCTTACAAAATTTTAAATTCTCCCCTTAGGAAAATTCACAATTTGAGCACTGATTAAATTCTTCACTGAAAATGTGTTGGCGAAGTGCGGAAGACTTGGAAATCCATCTATCATCGCAAATGTTCAGTACCCAGAAGAAAATTTTCTCCAGAATGCTTCGAATCCATGGGTACCCAACGAACGGGTTCATTTAATTTTTGAATTTTGAACCTTAGAAAATATTATTCTGTCAAATTAAATCCATTCTTCGCCTGTGATCATCCTGTGTTGCTCTGACTTGAGAAATTTGAGTTCATCCTGCATTAATATCATTCTCTGACTTCACCATTGAGAAAATTTGCTCGTGCTCCACGAAGGAAAATTTCACCACCTTAATCTCTAGGCGTATTTTCTAAGGGAGAAAATATTTTGCCTTAGAAAATTTTAAATCATCTCTTGGGGAAATTTTGCCTTGGAAATTTTCGCCTTAAAATTTTTATTCAATCTTGCCACTTGCATTTTACTCCACATTGAAAAACACTTTTGAAGCTCCAACGCCTTAGAGGAAATTCCTTACTCACCACCTTAGGCGCATATCATACTTAGAAGAATTTAAAATCATGCCTTAGCACTTTATTTCCACCCTTTGGCAATATTCTCTAACACTTTCAACACTTATCACCTTTGGCGCCTAGCACTTTTGAGGAAAATCAAAAACTACGCCCAACATTCATCCTTCACCACCTCACACATATTACTTCACCATGCCTAACATCTTGTTTTCACACTTCACACGCCTTAGAGAAATTCCCTAGCACTTACAACCTTAGGCGCATTTGAGACTTGAAGAGGAAATTCAAAATCACGCCTAGTATTCACCTTGCATTCACCACGCCATGAAGTGTCTTTTAATCACCTTTCACCTCATTTACCACCTTCATTTACTTTTACCATCCTAACTTGGGCGCATTTAGACATGCAAGGAGGATGACTCTTCGCATTCCATTTTTTTGTCTTCACTTGACCTTGTTTGGGCGCATTTCACCCCTTGAGGAGGATGAACTCGTTTGACCACTTTGACTCTCTTGCAATTTGGGCGCATTTAGACATGCAAGGAGGATGAAACTTATAACAACGCCTTGGAGTGACTCTTCACCTTCCTCGCTTTCGTCTTGACATGCATGCTTTTGGGCGCATTTTGCCTATGGAGGAGGATGAGCTTGTTTGACTTCCCTTTGACCCATTTGCTTTGGGCGCATTTTGGCCTGTGAAGAGGATGGGCGCATTTTGAGGGGTGAGGAGGATATCCACACTTAGAAAATTTTTTAACTTTCCTTCTTCAAGGTGGGCGCATTTCCCTATGCCTACAGGATGAAAGGTGTTGACTTTTCTTTGACCACTTGTACTTTGGGCGCATTTTGCCCCTGGTGAAGGATAAACTTCATACTTAGAAATTTTCATGCCTCCTCATCAACTGGGCGCATTTTGCCATGCCTACTGGATGACGTTCCAGACTTAGAATTTTCTTCGTTTTCGCCAGTTTTTATGCCCTGCTATTTATAGTAAGTCCTCTGACTTTGCATCTCTGAAGCTCGGAACGACTTGAAATTTTGCACACTGCATCCTCATGACCTTGTTGTCCTGTCGACACTGCCATTTTTAGTCACCCTGCTATTTTTAGCCCATTTCTGAAGGTGGTTTACTATAAATAGTAACCTCTTGTTTCCCATAGCTCCACTGCCCGATTGACTTGAAATCAAATGGGGCACTCACCACGCGGATTCTTGCGGGTGACATTGATGCATGCGCCTGATTTACTATTTTTAGCCAGTTTCCAAATTGACTTACTATAAATAGTAAGTGCTCCGTTTGACTTGAAATTTTACCAGCAGATAGCCTGAAGGATGCTGATCGCAATGGTTTACATCGGTTTTGAAAAATTCTGACTTTTGCCCTTCTTTTTGGGTCCCGAAGCTAGAAACCCTAATTCGCTTCTGCATGCATATCAAATGACTGCTTGTTTCTCGCTTCGTGGCACTGCGATCAGCTCGTGATTCTGAACTGCTGGGAAGCGGCTGCCAGGACACACCTACTATAAATAGCAAGTTCCTTACTGAGTGGTTATCTTCATTTGCATGTCACACCATTGCAAAGCTCTCGAAAAACCCATCAGGGATCATCCAACATGCAAAAGAAACCCTGACATGCAAACCCTAAAAATAGCCCCGAAAGACTGAATTCTGAAAGTTGTCGTCTCGTTTTGCATGTTATATCATCGCGAAGGTCTCGAAAAACCCAGAAGGAATATGCCAACATGCAAAGAAAAACTCTGCATCTGAACCCTGAAATTTGTCTCGGAAGCAGGACTGCTAAAAATAGTAAGTTGTCTGTTTTCGCTCAAATTTTGCGTACGAGCAGCCTGATGCGCTCTGAATGCCGTGTGACTGTCGGAATTTCAAAAATGCTGACGAATTGCCTGCAATTTCACACTTACTAAAAATAGTAAGTACCTTGGAATCAGATGAAAACTTGCTGAGAGCCTGCTGGAAGCATGCAGACAACATGTTAATCTCAATTTTCAATTTATTCACCCTATTCGACCTTGGACTGACCGGGAAAGATGAAACCCTAATTTTCAGACTTGGTCAATTTCACGTTTAAGCTCAATGACGGGCACAATCCACAGAAGGCAGACATCAGAAAAGAGACAGAGAAGGAGAGGGAGAGAAAAACCCAAGCCAAAAGACCAGAATGGAGCAAAATTTAGGGGGTCCCCATCTTGAATGGGGCGATGTGTGAAAAGGTCACAACAGTTACCACTTGTATGGGCAAGTAAAGGGCAGCCAAAGGCATCACAATGATGGTTTTCATTATCGTATTTTGCACAAACTTTCATCATAGTTGTAGCATGTGAATAACTGTAGGATGGGAAGTCTTTCAAAACTCATCGTAAACATTGTAAAAAATGAATGGCCTTCTTTGTACAAAGATGCAATAAGAAGGACCACTTTGTAATAGCTTTTAAAAGCATTGTAAAATGACCAAGAGGGATCATTCATGGCAGCAGGTATGTTGTAGCATGGCAATCACTGTAGCACAAGCATTTGTAGCACACAAGGTTGAAGAAGTGGCCACCATGGAGTTCATCATGGTAAGGATACAAATTCGAGCAGCAATACACAAAGTTGGGTTTCAACATATAATAGAGCATCACTACCTTCTACCTCATGACGAGTATCATTTTGGATGTGAGGGAGATTTGTTCCAAACAACGAGCAAGATAAGAGCATCACCAACCTTCTACCTTGGGACACTATTTTGCGTTGAGCATTACTTGGTTACTACTAGGAGCACTTGAGGGGGTTTTGTTCTACATCCAACATAAGAGGCCTAAGCACACAAAGAGCACCACTTCTATCTTGAAGCACTTGAGTGCATGAGCATCACTTGGTTACCACGTGGAGCATGTGAGAGTTTTGTTCAAATCAGTTGAACACAAAGGTTTCCAAGACAGGAAATTCTTCTAAGTTTCATAAGTAAGCTTTTGTGGGACTAAAAGTTCTCTAATAAGGAGCATATGATCCTTAGCGGATCTAAGCTCATCCTTAAGCAGAGAATCACTTCAGCATGTTGCAAGTCCAAAATCTATATTTATATGGCATAAAAAGTTGATTATTCTTACATACACACATTCCTCTACAAAAGCTACACAATTTCAAAAAAATGATACCCTTGTTTCAAGTTTGTATGCAAAATTTGTGGACTCTAGAAGAAGAAGAGTTTAAACTGTCAACAGTGGCAGTTTTGAAAGTGTCAGGGTGGTTTCAAAAGTGCCTCCCATGGAAAGTAGCAATTGGAGAGTCTTCTAGCATTTTATAAGAATTGTTTGGGAATCTAGAGCAAAGAGGAGTGGTTGCTTAATGTGAGACAAATAAATTTTTCCCTGTCAATGGAAATAAGGATTATTTATTACAGAAGTCTTATTGCAGGTTGCAACGTGCCTTGTAGTTGCTTTCAAATTGAAATTGATTTTGACTAAAGCCATTATTTAAGACCATCATACTTTGGAGCATGTGCTTCAAGAAACTTCGTAAGCCTCATGCTCTATATGATATATGGACTGGTCAGAATGGTGATTATATTGCAAAAAATTATAGCAGAATTCAATTTTCCCCTTTTTCATGAATGCTTATATTTGAGAGTAAATGGAAAGATACAGAAAAAAAAGTAACCTTCTATCAATGTAACAATTGTCCAATTAACTCTTGAAATGGAACCTTATTGAAAACAGACCATTCAAAACATTAATTAAAAAGAGGGTCTAATACCAAATCCAATTAGAAAAATAGCTATCATCCTCTAGCACATAGATCAAGAAATAACTGCAACCATGTATAAACAATAGGACATACCATCAAAATGAGAGCACTCCATATTTTGCAATTCTGATGCTTCTTGAACAAATATATCTCTCCCAAAGCTGTTATGATGTTTGTTATATTCTTCAAAATTGTCACCATTGCAATGTTTATATATTTCAAACTGCCAAAATGTGAACAATCATTAACAAAATTTATTAAAGGGGCATCAAAGAAGACTTCATTCAAAATAACAGTGTGGTTATGGAGTTTCTTTAATAATCAATAAAAATCAAGGCAAAAACTAAGCCAGTACATATTACAAAGAATCTAAGCCAGTATTTATCACAAAGATTTGTCCAACTATAGACACATCTTGCCATGTGATTATTAGCAACCTCTCAGGGTTCATTTTGGAATGCCTTTTCCAATGGCCTTATTGGTGGTCGGAGTTGTAGGTCCCAAATCCCTAAAGCTGAATCTCCTCCCAAATGCCAAGGGTGTCAAATTTGGAGACAAAACTACACACTTATGATCAGGCTTGGGCAACAACGGACCAATTATTGAGGTGAGTAGGATCTCCTTCTCTTCTGGCTCTGCTAAACCAAGGGGGGCTTCATTAAGTTGTTGAGTTAGATGATATTACATCAAGTGAACTATTTCGTTGCCAGAAACCATGCCCACTACACAGTGCAAGAAAAAAATTCTATATAAGCTAATCCTAAGTCTAACCATGAGCATACCTGCTTAGAAATGAACCCCAAAAATCAATCAAGCCAACATTCCTTAATTAACATAAGATTCAATATTGTGCAGTTCACATTTTGTCTTCTACTGTTGAGCAGTTGTTTGGAGGAGAGAGTATGCAAATGCAATAATATAGTGAGTCAAGGGCAATGCTATAACTAAGCTAGTATCTATTCTTCTTAATTCCATAGGAGTCGGTGCCTCCTATAATAGAAACATGCAATACTCAAATAGCTTTTTGATAGTCTTCACTTGCTCTTGACCATGCAGGTAGCCTATAGGCTAGCTTCATTGACTGAACTAGTGCAAACAGACTGAACAGTATTTACATTAACTGCAAAATAATGTAGCTGCCAGCAAACAAAGAAAAAAAAATCTAGCTTCATTTTTAACATCTCTTAATCTTGCATACCTGAAGATACCTGTTACAAGCATCCCAACAAAGATGATATTAACTGGAAACCAGACTTGGACAAGCTTCCGAGTGAGTGGTTCAGTTGAAATTACCCCAAAGATTGTCAAGAGACGTACAATTGCCACACTCACAAGGTTCTGCAATTTGTTAAGAATCAATTATATAATTTAGTAATGTCCCAGATTCCCAATTTGCCATGTCAACATTCTGCAAAAGTATATTTGCCATTAATCATCCATGTATCATTAACTATATTCAATAATTTTACCTGGTAAAACATTAGTGATATTCCTGCATTTAAGTTATAGCCTGAGAGGACAATTTTATTAAGCAGTATCATACTGCATGAGGAAAGACAATATGCCAATCCAGAAATAAGAGCCTGATTGCGCACTTTTATAAACCCATGCTCCCGAACAGCCTTCTCAACATCTTTCTCCACATCAACGGTTTCATCATCGATGTTATTATGTAATATTGCTCTTGATCCTGCAAATACTCTGCATTTACATAATTCATCATAAGCTTAGGCAGTCTTTGAGAATCTGATTTTACAACAGAGAAATATACAATTCAACAACAGTTTATATTAGAAAAAAAAAATGTATGTGTTTCATAATGTTTATATTTTTCTTTATAAAAATAGAGGACCCAACATAATATAAAAGTTATAGGTAGTTTCATAGGTCACTGTCAAGTGAGACACAAAATTGGTGTATGAAACCTCCCTTGTAGAAGCCCCACAAGAGGATTGCTTTTCTATTTACCTTAAATATTCAAATTTCCCAAATCTTTGGGTTTCAATCCTTTGACCAAATTTTCAGTAATTCCAAGTCTTGCCAATCCAACTAAACCCAAGGTACTGGGAATAAGGAAAAATAAATATTTTTCTGTTACTGATGAAAAGCAAGCAAAATGACTGGGAATTGCATGAATGGCCAAAACAGCATGAAAAACTAAGAAATCTCTTGATCTAGGTTTAAATATAGAAGTAGAACTGTACCCAGAATGGCATATAATATCTTACAAGAGGCAAAGCGGGTATGCATCATCATATAATGTAATGTATAAGGCAGCATCGTCAGAGAGAACTAATCAATCAGTTCGCTTATTCTAAAAAATCTAAAGGCAAACAATGCGAATAATTTTCTTTTTAGTACATGCCAAAATATAATGCATTCTTAATTTCTTTGTTGTTCACTTATGACTCATTAATAAATTATTCCTCATGCTTTCTTGATTTAAAGGTCAATCTGCAGTTTCGATAATTTATTTCTAATTGTTATTCAATTAGCTTACTTTATTTAACTAGCCATTTTCTAATAATTCCATATGTCGTTCTTCCATCCTTTGTTCTATATATTTCAGAGCATGATATGTTATATCTTAATCAACTATCATTTGACAAGACTATATTCCGTAAGAACAGAATACCTTTAAGGGAAACCTACATAGTGTTATCACGGAATCTAGCAGCGCTCGTTCCACGGATAACCCCCTACGAAACTTGTCCGTTTCCTAGGATTCGTGAAGTTCAAGTACGCATAACGAAGTGATTTTTCAAGCCACCTCGAAATGCATTCCTAAGCCTCGAATAGTCAATTCGAGCATTCCCCCATGTTCGCCTCACGAAGACCTTCGAAACGAGCTCCTTCGCGAAGTCTCACTGTTCGTATTTAGCAAGTTACGAAAAATGCAGTGGCACTGAAAAAGTGCGCTCCTGCCCTGAAGCCAAAATTTGGCTAAGTACAAAAAGTGCAAGGGCGCTAAAATTTAGCGCCCTTGCATGAAGTGAAATTTCTAAAAAATGTAATAGCGCTAAATTTTAGCGCCATTACACTTTTTCCTGACACTTAAACTTTTTCTGGCTCTGGCGCATTTCTTCATGATTTTCGCATTTTTCGTCAATTGTGCCACTTTTCATGCCTAAATTTATTGCTCGTCTTGAGTTAGGTTTTCGTTTTTTCTCTTTCATTTAAAAGTGTTTTATTTCGCCATTTTCATTGTTTATGGTCTTTGTTCTTCTTTTCTTCTTGCTGGGCAAGTTCTTCTCAAGCTGCAATCACGTGTTTTGGAAATTCGAAGTTCTTCTCCAGCGTTTTTCGCATTTCATCTTTGTAAGTTGTTACCCTTGCTTTCTCTTTATTCTCCAATTTCAATGGCAACTCCATGCAGACAAACAATTTGCAAACCCCAAGCGCCGTTTTCATGCACTGTTACATTTGTTTTACAAAATATGTCTGAGATGCAGAAGCACTAAAATTTAGAGCCATGACATGTTGCACATGTCAAAATATTTTCTAACTCTGAAAAGTGCAAGGGCGCTAAAATTTAGCGCCCCTGCATCAAAGTCTGAATTTCCAAGATGTAAGGGCACTGAATTTTAGCGCCCTTACACTTTTTACAATCATTTTCCAGATGAACTTCAAACTCGCCTGATTTTCTCCTGAACTTCTTTCCTTCCATTTTGTGCATCGTTTTCCGTGCATCGTTCCCCATTTCATGCTTGCTCGACATTGTTGCTCGCTTCGCGCTTCCCAATGCTGCTTTTTCTGCTAACGCCTGTTGATTCACCATCCTTGCAGTTTCTCTCCAGATCTCGTCAAGTGATCCCGAAGGTGATGTCCTTTGATCTTGGTTCATCCAAATAAAAAGTTCATGCAGGAGACCAAGAAGAAGTATGAAGACTCCGCGCCCAAGCAAAGAAACATGAAGAAGCTTCCCTCGCTCTCCGCTGTTAGACATTTCCTGCATCCCGCGATCTTGTAAATATTTCGACATTAATGTCTTTTTGTAAATTGTAATTACACCAAGCTCAAAGATGTAATATTTTGAAAACAAATTACACTTTGACTTTGGTCAAAGTTAGGTGAGATCTCCTAAAATCGCTCACCTAACTTTCCCTGATTTTCTCAATCCCTTTCCTAATTTTGCTCATCCCTCTTTCTATATAATGTGAGGGATTTTCATTGTAAAAGAATCTTTTAGTGTTTTGGAACGAAGTGCTGCCCTTTTTGAAGCAAATTTGTGAAACTTTGCGTTCATGCTTTGTGAATGAAATTCGATTAATAAAGAAAAGGATTGCAAGCCAAACTTTGCGTTGGATTCGATACTTTTGTGAGTTGGATCTTATTTGGTGGTGATTAGCTTGAAGAATCAAGGACTCTAAGTAGTTTATGCAACTTTGTGTTACATTTATTATTTAGATTGCATCGTATTTCTCGCTATTTATTTGCTGAATGATCTTACAAGACTTTGTGCTTGTAATCATTCATGCTCTGCATGTTCTCGTTGAACGATCTACAAGACTTTGTGCTTGTAATTATTCATACTCTTGGATACTTTTGTCGAAAGATCTACAAGACTTTGCGCTTGTAATCGTTCGTGCTCTTTGATACTCTTGTTGGATGATCTACAAGACTTTGTGCTTGTAATCGTTCATGTTGTTCGAGGAATTGCTGGCGCCTTAAGAAGACTTTGTGCTTCTAACACTACAAACGGTATATTTGCATACGCCTAACATTGATAAAGCCACGGAACCACTTTGTGCCTCGTACTTTCCCCTTTTACTTTATTTGTTTGTTATTAATCACTTCGGTACTCCTCACGCTTTGACGGTGATATACTGGTATTATCGCTTAGTTGTTAGTTTAAGGTTATTATCAAGAATTGTAAACTTCCAACGATGAAGCATTGTAAACATCTTCTTTGAAAAAAGAGAGAAGGATGAATGTAACACACCCCCCCCACTCCTTAAGTTTCGTGTACATTGTGTAATTACTTGTTTGTTTTACTATCGCTTCTGTTAGCAGTAAGAAGGGCGCCTCCCCTTTTCGAGAGGAGAGATTCATATCTCACATAGCTGTGGCTGAAGTCCAAGTTGTGTAATCTATTGAAAAGTCGACATACACTTCACCCAACGCTTTTTGGCGACTGTGGGACACGACACGCATTCTAGAGCCTCATGCTTCGCTTTTAAGCATACATGTGTCCTTTTCTATTGTAATTTATTTTCTTGTAAGTTTTTCAAGCTTTCACAAAGGACATGTAAATGGCTGCTCAAGGTCCTTGGGGAAATGCTTTTGGTCCGTTGAGCCTAGTTCTACCCCTACATGCTCTTCCTGAAGGCTCGCGAAAGAACTTTCCCAAGTTTTTTGGTGATGGACAACAACATCCTGATGAGCACGTTGTTGCTTTCTACATTGCTTGTGGAGTTCATGGTGTTGAGTACGAAGATGTATCTGTGAGGTTGTTTGTGGAGACTCTCCAAGGTGTTGCCGCAGATTGGTTTTATCATCTAGCATCACGTACCATCACAAACTGGGCAACTCTCATAGCCAAGTTTGAAGAGAGGTTCAAGCCTCCTGAAGACGCTCATGCTTTGTTGGCTCAGCTCACCCAGTTGAAGAAGGAATCTCACATGCCCATGCACGAGTTCATTGCTCACTTCAACAAGTTGACACGAAGAATTCCAACTATTGCTCAACCTACAGCTGAGAACTTGAAATGTTTCTTTGTAAATGCTCAAGTGCCCGAGGTTGGTTTCCTATTGAGAAGAGCACCCCCAGCTACTCTTGCAGTTGTGCAGACCTTGGCGACAAAAATTGAAGATGATCTCATTCTTGCTGGGCAAATAAAAATTGACTCAGATGAATCTGAAGAAAGCTCTTCTTTGGAGTTATTTTCTTCCATCACAAGGAGGGATCCTATGGTGCAAAGGTTGGAAAATGAGCTATTTGACCTCAAAAAGCAGTTAGCTCAAGGCATGTTTTCTGTGCCTTGCAATGATGTACCAAGGAGGTCAATTTCAAATGCTACTCATAATTTTGTTGTTGGTAATCAACACAAGTTATCTTCACCTCCAAAGAGGCTTGCTCTTGAGGTACCATTAGTAAAAGGAGCAGTGAAGCATCCTGACTCCGATCCAAGTGATCTCGCTGTTCTCTTCCGAGAAAAGGAAGTAGACATAGCTGGCGACTCCCAATTCTGGTTTATGCAGTCTCAGAAAGCCATTGATGAAGAGAAAAATGATGAAAGTCATTTTGTTGAAGTTCAAGTGAATGAAAATAATCTTTTCTTGAGATCTGAAAAGATGGACATGCATGCAGGTTTCAGTCAAGTTGAAAAGAATGCATCTGTGTCACGTGAGGACCTTCTTATAAATAATTCAGATTTTCCCAAGTCTGAGGATGGTGAACATCATATTGAGGTATGCAATGCAGTCATATCTTCATTTGAGTCACATGAAGGAGATCATCCCAATCAACATGAGGTTGCCATGGTTGATGAATCAATTGTTGAGGTAGCAACTGGTAAGAAGCATTCAATCTTTGATCGATCAAGGGAATGTCCCATAAGACATCTTGCTTGGTTGGAGGCCAATGGGAAGACAGAGGTTCCACTTGCACCTGAGCGTGAAGATAAACTTGAGGATGCAGTTAAAGATATATTTGTAGATGCACAGGAGCAGCCTGGATTCAATGATTTATTTTGGAGCAGCAGTATATCCATAATATTTTCAAAGGTAGCTGAACCTGTTCATCTCTTTCATGAAGCAATGCTTCAACCTCATCTACATGTAGCTGCTAATGATCATGGAAGGCCTTGCAAGCTGCTGAAGAAAGGCAACTATTTTGTTGAACCTGTGAACGGTTTCATTTGAGAAGGTCTCATTAATGGCTAGTTTTAATTAGGTAGGTTTTTCCATTTTCAATAAGTGCATTTGCATATGTTTGCATCTTGTTTTCGTAAATTTGTTTTTCGTCATTGTCACTTGACTCCGTAGCCCAATGGATAAAGGCACTTGAATTCTGGAGTTCTTCTCCCTTCATTCGTTTCAAAGAATGGTTGAAGGAAGATCCCCAACAGGAGCCAGCTGTTATCACGGAATCTAGCAGCGCTCGTTCCACGGATAACCCCCCTACGAAACTTGTCCGCTTCCTAGGATTCGTGAAGTTCAAGTACGCATAACGGAGTGATTTTCAAGCCACCAAATGCCTTCCTGCTTCCAATAGTCAATTCGAGCATTCCCCCATGTTCGCCATTAAGACCTTTCAAACGAAATTCTTCGCTAAGTCTCATCGTCAGATGGCAAGCTGGCGAAAATGGCACCGGGGTAAGCAAGGGCCTCGCCTCGGCTTCACCTATTAATAGTAAGGGCTAAAATTTAGCCGCCTTTGCATGAAGTGAATTTCTAAAAAATGTAATAGCGCTAAATTTTAGCGCCATTACACTTTTTCCTGACACTTAGACTTTTTTGGCCCTGGCACGTTTCTTCATGATTTTCGCATTTTTCGTCAATCGTGCCACTTTTCGTGCCTAAATTTATTGCTCGACTTGAGTTAGGTTTTCGATTTTCTTTTTCACTTAAAAGTGTTTTATTTCGCCATTTTCATTGTTTATGGTCTTTGTTCTTCTTTTCTTCTTGCTAGGCGAGTTCTTCTCAAGCCGCAATCACGTGTTTTGGAAATTGCTCTTTTCTCCAAATAAGCCAGATTTCATCTCTTTGTGCTGTTACCCTTGCTTTCTTTTTTTATTCTCAATTTCTGCCTGCAACTCCATGCATAAACAATTTGCAAAACCCCGCGTCAAGCTTAAGGACCGCTATATCTCTGCTTTACATGTTCCAGATGCGGCCAAAATTTACCATGACATGCTTTCGCTGCACATGTCAAAATATTTTCTAACTCTGAAAAGTGCAAGGGCGCTAAAATTTAGCGCCCCTGCATCAAAGTCTGAATTTCCAAGATGTAAGGGCGCTGAATTTTAGTGCCCTTACACTTTTTACAATCATTTTCCAGATGAACTTCAAACTCGCCTGATTTTCTCCTGAAGTTCTTTCCTTCCATTTTGTGCATTGTTTTCCGTGCATCATTCCCCATTTCATGCTTGCTCGACATTGTTGCTCGCTTCGCGCTTCCCAATGCTGCTTTTTCTGCTAACGCCTGTTGATTCACCATCCTTGCAGTTTCTCTCCAGATCTCGTCAAGTGATCCCGAAGGTGATGTCCTTTGATCTTGGTTCATCCAAATAAAAAGTTCATGCAGGAGACCAGGAAGAAGTATGAAGACTCCGCGCCCAAGCAAAGAAACATGAAGAAGCTTCCTGTTCTCCAGTGTTAGACATTTCCGGTGCATCCCTTTATGCATCTTGTAAATATTTCTCGACATTTTCAAATGTCTTTTTGTAAATTGTAATTACACCAAGCTCAAAGATGTAATATTTTGAAAATAAATTACACTTTGACTTTGGTCAAAGTTAGGTGAGATCTCCTAAAATCGCTCACCTAACTTTCCTTAATTTTCTCAATCAGTTTCCTATTTTTGCTCATCCCTCTTTCTATATAATGTGAGGGATTTTCATTGTAAATGATCTTTTAGTGTTTTGCAACGAAGTGCTGCCCTTTTTGAAGCAAATTTGTGAAACTTTGCGTTCATGCTTTGTGAATGAAATTCGATTAATAAAGAAAAGGATTGCAAGCCAAACTTTGCGTTGGATTCGATACTTTTGTGAGTTGATCTTATTTGGTAGTGATTAGTTTGAAGAATCTGAAGGACTCTAAGTAGTTTATGTAAACTTTGTGTTACATTTATTATTTAGATTGTATTTGTATTTTTGTTTATCATTTGTTGAATGATCTACAAGACTTTGTGCTTGTAATCGCTCTCATGTTTTGCATGTTCTTGTCGGCGATCTACAAGACTTTGTGCTTGTAATCGCTCGCGGCTTTTGGATACATTGGTTGATGATCTACAAGATTTCTTTGGCGCTTTGTAATCGCTTCATGCCGCTCGAGAATTGTTGGCGTTTAAGAAGACTTTGTGCTTCCAAATCTATAAACGGTACACCTTTCACAGATTCATCATATTGTGCCACGGAACTACTTTGTGCCTTCGAGCTTTCCTTTACTTTATCTCGCTTATTGTTAATTACTCGTATCTCACGCCGCTTTGGATCTAAATAGAGATATTGGTATTACTGCTAGTTGTTAGTTTAAGGTTATCGGTGAATAGAATCCTAACGGTGAAGCATTGTAAACATCTCTGGAAAAGAGAAGGATGAATGTAACACACCCGCCACCTCAGAAGTTTCGTGGTAACATTTTCGTAATTACTTGGTTTGATTTTCGGACCATCGCTTCAAGTTAGCGAAGAAGGGCCCCTTCTCGAGGAGAGATTTACATCTCACATAGTCAGTGGCTGAAGTCCAAGTTGTGTATCTATCTAAAAGCTGATTACATAATTCTCTGCACCCAAATACATAGGAAATTGCGAAGTGATAGTGATACATGAACCTTTGTTCTGAAATACAGAAAGCATGATCTAGGATAAGGTGGATGAAAGGAAACTTGTAAGTATCAGCATGGCATTTTAAACCAGATTAGATTAAGGTATACCTTATTAAGTGAACATAAAATGGAAATTGTAATAAAAAGTAGGCAGATTTCCTATGGAAAAATGTTCTAGATTTTCAATAGGTGCTAGTTTGGCATTATGTCAAAGGAAATAGGGTAATAACTAATAAGTTCTCCTCTGGGAAGCTTAGTGTCAATGTTACAGGTGCAACAATGTTATAAATACTCAATGGAATTTTTAAAAAAAGCAACTAAAAGATATATCTTCAAGTGGCATATCACTAAAGTTGTAGAGATAAGAAGCCTTGTCATTGTTCAGTTAAACCAGGAATAAATGTCTTGACATAAAGAAAACAATCATTCTAGTGTTTCTGAAAGAACAGTATGATTGGCCAAGAAAAGGGATCTGGCTAGTCAACGAAGGTTTAAATACATGGGAAACATGTTCTACGTATCTGCAAATAATTGAATGTATAGTAAAGAAGTCAGTCCTATTGGATTCATTTACATGTCAATCACTGATTCCTATTCTCCATTTGTATTAACAATCAATTGTCAATAAAGTTAATATATGAACCTAAATTTTGTTTCAATTTCTAAATAGCTGCTGTCCATTGATTATGTGAACTGTGACTTCTGACAGGCGCATACAATAAAGACCTCAGAAAGCATAGCTATTCAAGATATGTGATGAATAGACATTAAATATGAAGAGCATCTTAGGCCTTCTAATCCATTGATGACAAGATTAACAACGATGCAATTTATACAAGTAATTACATAACAAATATAGTACAAACACAAAGCTCATAAAATGGCTTGCAGTGTGATCTAGATTGACAGAACACTGGAACTATGTAACCAACGGCAAAATAAGAAATTAAAGAGATACATTCCACTCCTGAAATGAAAGAAATGTTTCTGAGGAACTTCTTGTGCCTGTTTGACTCTTTCTCCTCACGTGTTGCCAAAAGAACACCTGCTCCGCATGAAGTATAGGGTTGGCTTAAAGAAAGACGTTAAAAAAATTATGATTTCAGATTACAAGCAACTAATACTGCAAAGAAACATTGGCAGTTTCCACCATTTTCTATAACACTTCAATAGTCGTCGTTTAAACAAATTAAGACAGAAGATTCAGTAATTATGCTTAAAATAGTAAAATATAAATTTTTAAACAGACACTAAAAGGCAACAACAAAATACCCATTTACCCTACAGGACAAATTTTGAGAACATGATAATTATTACATGCCGATCCAGCTTCTCCTTAAAGTGGGACATCATTTTTCATTCGATTTTGCATTCTGCTTATGACTTGTTTATGAATGTCTCCTATTGCATCTTTTTCAAGGTCCTTGCCTTCAGCTAAATCTTAAGGAATACTGAGAGATGTAGCCCCAAACGCTATAGAACAGATTTTTTTATGGACAGATCCAGTGATATAATAGATGATAAAAAAAAAGTTGCATGCATCAACAATCAAAGTTATGGGGGAAAAGAGCCAATGTATCCACAGTTGAATTTCAAAACCGACCGAATGTTTAGATATAAAAAATCCACAAAAGCACATGGAAAGCATTTAACTGCATAAAATACTAACAGGTGAAAGAAATAACTCTCTAAAATACACAAACCCCACAAAAGACTAGGTTTAAGCAAAACTTTTCAACTTTCTACTAGTAGAAAATTTTAATAATCTTCTGAGTATCAACCTTAATTTGTACAATTATATATAGTGTACTTAGCTCTCTAAGACTTGCCAACAATAAATGTTGGAGTTAGTATTTAGTTTATAGTTTAGATTGGGTAAATAATAAATAGGTTAGTTTATAGTATAAATTCATAGAAGCATAAATCTGCAAAAAATCCCGATTAATCGCGATTTTTAAAAAATCTGCAGGATGGATGATTTTTTCCCCGATTTTTTGAAAAAATCGTTGACTTTTTGGTCAATGATTTTTTTCCATCTCAAACTACAAAATCGCCAAAAAAACCACGTATAAAATCTGCAAAAAAACGTGAATAAAATTGAGCTGATTTTCGCCAAGAAA
>VDFB02392611.1:0-39959 GCA_007258455.2 Sequoia sempervirens | reverse complement strand
TTCTTTGAAGACTAAATGAGAATCATTCAAGGAAGTCTTCTAATGTTTCCTTTTCACATTGTGTTATTCAAACTATTTCATCTTAAACTTCCTTTTTCTTGCAATAGTCTTGATATTTTGTTAGTAATCACTCCTTCATTGTATCCCACATACAAATAGAATGTCATCCAAGATCCTGAATCACTGTAATGCAACATCCTTAAGTGAAGCTGGGAAAAACTTGAGCTTTTGAGCATCTCTTTGGTAATCATAGCTGCAACATAATACATCAAATTCAAATAATAACATGTCAAGATCCTCAATAAAAAGTCCTCAAAAAATTGGGAGAGTTGAATGGGGTATAATTTTTATGGGTGCTTCCTCTTCTAGATTAACAATAGGAAATTCAAATGTAATGTGATCATTATTGGCCATGGCTCAACCATTGTTTTAAATTCCCGAGATGTCCAATAAGATGAAAATGGTTTCTTTTTCAAAGGTTTACTACTTTGTAATTCGTATGATTCTATAAATTATTCAGAAAACTTATAAGTAATAATTTTAAAATATTTTTTTGAATACTCAAGTCTTAGGTTGCACTAAGGGTGCACTAGGTGGTGATTCAAGATCATATTCAATAGTGGTTGACTCAATCATATATGATAATGAACTACTGCAACTCTTCTTTAGATCAAAACAACATAATTATATTCCTTATGTCTGAATAATTTTCATTACCACATACATTGCTTTATGTTTCCATTTTATACATTCTGCAACTCATACCACTAAGGTATAAAAATCTATAAATCATTATGTTGGCCTTCAACCCATAAAAATAGGATATGGAAATCGATCTAGGCTAAGGGCCATAATGTCATTTTAACAACAAAAGCAACTAATATAAGTATCTAGCTTATAGCCACAAAATATAGATATGTAACTAACAAGAAAGAAGAGTGATCTAAAATAAGGATTTTAAACCAATAGTCTTTTCATTATAGTCCACATAATGTCTTCAATTTGCAGGAAATCCATTTGCTCCTTTCAACCATTAAACCAAATAGACTAGTACTCCTAAAATATAATATTTAAAGCATATTTTATTCTTTTGAAAATATATTAAATAACTCTATATTATACCAATCATAATGGAAAAACCAAGGAATTAAGGTGAGGATTAAATGAATAAACATAGGCATAAAAGGACTTAAGGGTCATAAGATTTAGATAGTTTTTAACCCCATTATCTGCACTTCATGGAGAGTTCCCTATGTGTATGTACCACTAGTATTACTAAAGAGATCATAACACATGGAACTATCTTGAGAGGGATAATCTTGCATAATACTTGAAAGCTACTACCTTCCTTTTTGAGGACAACATGTGTTCATAACACAATAGATTCCTAATTTGTATTTAGTGAAGATATGAGTGGCTTCATTAGACCCACCAATAGGTAGAGAGGCTCAAAAAAATATAGAGGGAGGGGATGTCTATATTATTTATGGGCATCCCAACTACTATAGCATATCTGATAAGCCAAAATTGGGGTAAAGAATAAATTGGATTCAACTCAATCTAAGTGTCAATTTGGGGATCGTAAGCTCATGAAAGGTGTTGTGGCTATTTGCACAAGGGCTATGGGTAGTGAGGAGAGTATGCATGAAGTACACTCTATGGAAATAAACATATTACAGATTAAAATAATTCTGGCGATAGGAACTATCACTTCCTTGTGATAGGAGCTGTTCTTTTCTATTCACGTGACAAGAACTGCACAAAAATTACAATAAATTTTGAAATAGAAACTTAACCACAAATCATTGAATTCATAAAATTTGAAGCACAGGAATCAATTTAAATTATTTATAAATATAAACATAGAAATTACAGTGGCTGAAATACCAGTTCAAAACGTTGCAGAACATAATCGATAGAAGAAAATATACAAACACAATGTACCTTTAGAAAAAAAATATGTACATTCAATTGTCTGCTAAGAGTTGGGTACCCTACCTCCCTGTCAACCGATTGAAGAAAGACTCTCACAAAATTTCCAAGGTTAACTCAAATGATAGTATTTAGAAAATGATATCGAATTTCATACATGTTCCTTCTTCTGCTTGAAACATGTGACCATTTTTATAGAATTTGAATACAAAACAAAATAACCAAATACATGCTCATAGTTTAAATTCTTATGGTGGAGATTTTTTGGTCAGTTTTAGAAAAGAATGAAATAGATGCCACTCTTTCAAAACAGATTCCATAATAAATACTAAGTAGAAAATAAAAATGAGAAGATTGAAAGGTCATCTTAACAAGGAATATTTGCATTCGAAGATCACAACCATCTTTTCTCGCAGCTTTAGGAGATAATAATGGGAGAGTGAATCTTTGACAACATGATATTGAAAAGGATCCACACAAATATTTGGAAGAACATGGTAAAAAATATTCACATGGATTTTCCATCCTTCCTTCGCGGCTACAAAAGACCATTAATAACATGGGAAGGAACTGCCGAGGTATCTAGTTGGCAACTACGATGGCATGCATATGGAGGAACGTACAAGTGATGTGCTAGCGAGATGATCACAACAAGAGCCCAAAATAATTTGCTGGATAATTTATTTTCTAATGCTCATTAGTAAAAACAATATAATAATTACTTTTCATTCTTTTATCTCAAATCTATATTAAATACCTCTTTTGTATTTTAATCATATGCAACATAAATGGTATAATATTATAGGAAAATGGAATATGAGAATAGGTATGAAGATGTATGAAATAGACTAAAACATGGCATAAAATGGAATGATAATGTCTCTCATCAATATCCTTTATGGCCCTCAAATTTTTGTACATGTATCGGCTAAACATTATGAGAGGGTCCCCATTAGTAAATCAAAGAAAAAATAGTAAGTTCTCTTTCTATTATCTTACTAGGTGTACACTAGTGTTAGAGACTAAATTAGTTTGAATTCCATTGTGCTTACTTCGTGTTGATATTTTTTTGGATTAAACCCATTCTCTCCTCTCGCCTTGTTACTTGATTGACCTTGAATCATTGAATTAAGATGTTTCCTCAATCAAAACTATTTATTGCCTATTAATATATCTTTGTTTTATTTTTGAAACTATTTGGTGTTATCTTGCAGGTGTTAATTAGGAAAATTGAAAAGATTTTAATTAGTATTTTAGACTTTGCATTTTAGTTTTCATTAAAATGGTTATTGTAGCTTTGTATGTGATTCATTTATTAAATGTCATGTTTTATCTTTGTTTACAATTATAGTTCTTGTGTACATGATTTTTCTAATGTTTGATTTGAGTTAGAAATAGTGGGAGTGTGCTTATTTACCATAGCCTAGGTCATTTGTGTCAAATATTAAATATAAAAGATCTTGTGTAGAAGAGTTAATATAGACTTGTTACCATACTTGAGAAGAAAGATGAATTTCTTTAACTAGTTTGTATTGCATTAAGAAAACATTAAAATATATTTTTTGCATGTTGTGGGAAGTGAGATTATTTTTGTAAGTTTTAAGGTTTATTTTAGGTTTTGGTTACAAGTGAGCTTCCTTTTATAATTTGAGGAAATGTTTATCCTTACATGTTATTTTATTTTTGTGTTTCTATGAAAAGGACAAATAAAACATATTATTTTTTGGCACCCATAATGGGGCACAAGAAACTTGAGCTTGTTCATCCATAGAAGTGAAAAATCATCTATAAAAGCACTCTTTTATGTCAATTGAACCTAAATCATTATTGAAATTAAATAATTTTGAAAAAATAAAATTTCAAGAGATCACAAAGAATAGTGACAAGCAACCAATTTAAATAATGGGAAATTGGGGTAAATATTCATGTAAGTCTAGTCAATTATTGTCTTGGGAAAATAATATGGTTCCTCTTGTTTTAGTAGCACACAATGAACTCCCACATGGATAAAGGGATGGGTTTCTTGAATTCTTAGGTGATGGCTCCCAACATCTAGATGGACATATATCAACTTTTATATGTGAAAGTTTGGTGTTGCATGAGGATGTATCAATTTGTTTGTTTGTGGAAACCTTGGTTGTCGGTGCTAAGGATTGGTTTCAACTTTCATCACCTTGAGGCTAGTTTGATCACAAATTGAAAAACTACGTGTATAAATTTATGATGAATTTGAAACTAGCCAAAGACAATCACATCTTTTTTTTAATAAATTTTAGATATTTTTCGTTGATTGATTCACTTGGTTAGTAAATTGTAATTTTTTACTATTTTCAGGCATTCTTTAGCAATTATCTCACAATGCTTTGTTAAGTTTATTGTCAAATATTGAATTTCTCATCAAAACAAGTTGATTAGTTGAACTACATGTCATATCCTTGAAATTGTAACACTAAGGAATAAAGCATTGAAATGCAAACAAATGAATACAATAAATAACAATATAAATATTAAAAATAAAAATAAAAATATTAAAAACTTAAATATTGTTATATATATATATATAAACATATAATATATGAATATAAACAACAATAATTATGAGAAGTTAGCGATTACAAATAAGTCTAAAAGCTGACTATAAATTAATATATTAAAGGCAACAACTATATATTCCTATGGAATCAAGGCAACGGTCATTTACTAAAGCAATGATTAATATTATCATTGAATAGTAGGGCGAAAATTACATTATGTAGGTAGTAGTTAAAACTTTAGGCAACAATTTCCATAAAGAGGTAGTGAGTAAGAAATGGCATTGAGTGCTCAATTTAGTTAGCCAAAGACAACGACCATTTTGTAAAACAAAGGGGTGTGTCTTTTCAAAAGGATATCGCCTTGCAAAAGGGACGTGTCTCCTCATCTAAATGAGAAGATATAAATGGAAGTGGGGAGCATGGAAGATAAAGAATATAACATGAGATATAATCTTGGAATGGAAAAAACAAATAAGCAATCTAGAATATATATTTTTTGAGCGTTAAGGTAGATCAAGGGAATCAGAAATAGTAATCTATATTTAGCTATATTTAGAAAGGCAACAAACATGGCTATAACTAGCACTTGTACCAGAGGGGGTGCAAGGGTTACGCCGATAGAAAAATATAGAGAAGTAAGAAGGGGAGAGACATGCAAATTATCATTAGCAAAGGTAACAATGTTTGACATTAGAAGATAGTAGTAGGTAAATATACAATGTGATTATACAATGTTTGAATCTCAGTAATAAATTGAGAACACGAATCATTACATTTTTTGTTTTGAATAGATGGATATATTGCATGATGTTTGCTTCAATAGTGCTGTTGTTGTAGGAGTGTACATGGAATGTAGTGTTGGGTGCATGGAATAAACGGATTGGTCAATGGAAATGCAAGGCATGGAAAGGATGGCTGGGGGTGTTATTTGGAGTGCGTGTGGGTATATGGAGAATACTTGTATAATGGTGGTGCAGTGAATGATTATGATCCATATCAAGAAATTTACCATAAGCAGGTGTAAGGTGTAGATCGAATGTCAATCAAGATTAGGAGGATTCAGAATGTGGGGGGTGATGGGTAAACATGGATTTGGTAGGTGGTACATGGATGAATTGATTTAATTTGGATAAGGTGGATGGAGTGTTGGATCTATTGTGGATGGAGTAAGATGTGTGTACCTCTTTTGCCACATGTAGCTGTTGTTTTTGCAATCTCATTGAGATGTAGACATCTCGATTAGGGAGCCATAAGAGTCCTTATGATAAAGTGTTGTTGTCAATGCATGGTTATTCTAAGATTTGGATATCATGGATGTCCCAACTTATGATGGTGTACATTAACGGTTGATGGTTTGGATTTTCTTTTTCCAAACTTGGGAGGCAAGCAATGGTAGGTGGATTTGGTGATTTGTTTGGGCCAAAATGTGTGCATATGTCTTTTTTGGTTGCTATTGAAGCTTTTTTGTGCACCATTGGACTTTATTTGATGGAAGTGCTTCCATTCTTGATTTTTCCCCATAGTTTCTTTTACTAAAGCTTTCTTGTGCACTATTGGACTTTATTTGATGGAAGAGCTTCCCTTCTTGATTTTTTCCCCATAGTTTCTTTTACTGATGGAGATTGGTAGGGATGTTTTTGTGTTGTATTTTATGGTATCCATCTACATATTATTTGTCAATTTTTTTTGAATTTATTTGTCCCTTTATTTTTTTTGGTGGATGGGATGATGTGTGAATCATGGTTGAAGGTATGAAGTGTGGTAGCATTGATAGCAGCTTTATCATAAGGACTCTACAGTCTCCCAAATGTTGACTCTTCTTTTTTTGTGGAACAGCTACATGTACATTTAGGAGTGAGCATCTCATGGGTGGATGGAACAGTAGGTGGTATATGTATATGGTTTATTGGATGTTTGGATTCTTGATGTTGATTTTGCGTGGTATTGCTTGAAATATGCTTTGGTTCATGTTCTTGATATGGATCAATTTGGTAATATGGATTGTATGCAAAGGGGTTTGTTGTATTTTCATGGAGGGATGGGAAGTGGCTCAATATTGTATTGAATGTGATACAGTCTTTGTATGTCTTAAAAATGACCAATACTTTAGGAGGATTCGCCAGCTTGGAGCAACCAGTTGTAGGAGTATACAAAGCTGGAACATCCACTTGCATGTGATTGCAAATGCGCCAGCTTGGAGCAACCATTTGTAGGAGTATACAAAGCTAGAACATCCACCTACACGTGATTGCAAATGCTTGGTAAGTATAGAAATAATAGTTTCTATGTATATCAATATGGTAAGGTGAAGATAAAAGAAAAACAAATATAGCTTTCTTGAGGGACTGGGGTGTTAATGTATGTGTACCTGTACTCATCATAAAGAGAGAAGACGTAGTCGGAGCTCTTCTTTTTTCCTGATAATTGTGAATGGATTATTCTTCATTCTTGAGTATCGATCAAAGGTAAATGGTGGGTCGATCCTAAGTCCGTGTATTGATTTAACTCTAGATATAGCTGTAAAAGTTAATCCTTGTCTTTCTTTTTTGCCTATATCGATTGTTGCTCTTTCGATTGTCATTCCTTGGGATTTATGTATTGTAATCGCCCATGCACTGCAAAGTGGTAATTTCCTCTGAGCACCTAGTGATATGGGTGATATAGGAATAGTTTTTGGGGCATGGATGCTCCAAGGTGGGCCATTGTAAGTATCAAATTTTACTACCACATATAATGGTAAATCTGGTGGTTTGGAGCTTTCCGTGTATACAATATCTACAACTTGTCCAAGAGAACCATTTACAAGGCCTACTTGAGTCCATAGGTTTGTAGTTAGCATGATGCATTGGCCTTTACAGAGTAGGAGTTCATGGGGAAGCTTGTCAGCATCATTGTCGATCTTTGATGGTAGGGTTGTTTTTATTGCAATACTAAGTGCAATAGGAAGATTTAATAGCTGTATCATTTTTTTGTTGTGTGTTCCAACCAAGTCATTGGTCGGGAATAGGTGCATTGCTAGGTCGAAAGACTTGTTTTCTTTGTGTGATAACTCTTTGTTTGTGCGACGCATTAGTAGCTCCCAATCTTGTTCAGTCGGTTCTGCATTACGGATGTTTTGTAGAGTTCTTCGAAAGTCAATTTGAGCTTGTGTGTCTCCATGTTGTCGAAATATTTTTTCTAGTGTGATAACAATAGTGAATTGTTCCCAAAGGGCTTTCGCATCTGTGTGGGCGACATATATAGGTTTGTCCATTACAGGAGGTAGCTGTGCAAAGTCACCTACAAGAATGATAGATCTTCCACCAAAGCATAAGTGTTGTTGGTGGGGGAAAGCCTCGCGTAGCCTAGTATCAATTTTTAAGAATAATTTTGGGCCTAGAAAGCTTAGCTCATCAACTAGGAGGTATTTTATGTGTCTCATGCTATGTTGGAACATTGCAAGCGACTGACCCTTCAATGGATGCATTTCTTTGATTGGAATCTTCAAGGCAGAATGTATAGTTGAAGCATGTATGTTGAATGCTGCGATTCCTGTAGGAGCAACAACAAGGAGAGGGCTATGTTGTTGTGGCACTAAATTGGAAAGGGAGTGTTTAATGCAATGAATAAGATAGGATTTTCCTGTTCCTGCTGTGCCTTGTATGATCATGTACAATGGTTTTTCTATTTCATAAGAATTGTAGTGGTCCATCACAAGTGTCAAAGCGAGTTGTTGTTTGGGAGAGAGTGGATATGGGAGGTTGCTAAACTCAAAGGGTGTTGGGCTATCATGTTGGTCCACCTTGTTTGTGCATATGAAATGCTCTGCAGTTTCATGTAACGGTTGAGGTATTGTACAGGCATTCCAGTTGTGGCAAGTGTCAAAGTCACGTCTTCCAAGCATATCGAGGGAATCAAAATTCCCACTAGTACCAAGACCCAATTGCGATAAGAACTCCCATTCATTCAATTGAATTGTATTGCCTATATTTTTTTGATCTTCTGGCTCCTCTTCCTCTTCTTGACTTACTTGTTCATCAACTATACGGTCAACATGCCACACACAGTATTTGCGTAAATTCATCTCCTTCCAATTTGCAACAATTTTCTCTTTCTCGATACCAATGTCTGCTTCAATGTTGCGAAAGTGCTTGTAAAGAAGTAGTTCACTCCAACAAAATGTTTCGAAATGTTCTGAATCCTCCTTTGGAATAGCAGTAAATCGAGGGAAGACACTGATAATTGCCTTATGTTTCCTTTCTTTCCACTTGTACTCTTTGCGACTTGATGAGAATGAGAATGTTCGTGCAGATTCAAGTAGTGTTACTTTATCCATTTCAAGAGGACGTTGTGTATATTTATGGATGTAGGTCAGCTCCAATGCATTTTCATTTCGGTTTGTTTGGATTCGGTTGAAAAATTTTCTACCAACATTAAGCACCATAAAATCACGATTACAAACAAAAAGGGGCAACTTTTGTAACATATGGCACGTTTCTTGTGCACCTATATCACGATCAACAATAATTTCGGACATGAATTTTCTGTATGCTGCAAGTGCCTTGTCTTGGGGTGCTTGCTTTTGACATATGCGTGTCAACATATCAAGGCAGCTCTCAAATTTTCTTTCTGCCTTCGCGGCATATTTTGCAATGTACTTTAGAACTAGTGTTTTTGAAAGCACGGGCTGACAATCCATATTGGCCCTCCATATGGAAAGCATTGCTGGACTATGTATATTCAATCTATCATCATTACATGCAGGGCAATAGGTTTTTTTCCCAGCTTCGTCACTGCACAATGAAGAGTTGGTACATTTAGGCCAGGGTGCACTATAGCGACATTCCATGTTGTTCCCTTTCTTGCGAAGGAAGGTTGATTCAGAACACTTGGTATGTCTTTGGACACGGTTAAGTAACTCTTCATAGTCAATAAGTGTGTTTGTATCAAATATTTTGGGTGTTGTTAGTAAGCATGGATCATCTTGCGAAGATCGATGGAATGTGTTGCTTCTATCTCCCAGATTTCGAGGATTCCAAGCACTGACATATCTATCAAAGAATGATTTTGCTATGTCTACATCTGTATGATTGCTCCAGTTAAGAGTGTCCATGTTTGGTGCACCCTCAATCCAAAGGAAGCCATGTACATGTGCAGACCCTCGATGTTGCCACTCATATCTATACCAGTAGTTTGTTGCACAATATAGTTTCTCTAAGACTTCTTCACGAAACGCTGTGAATCTTTGATGCAAGTATAAGGATGTGGTATGTGGGTTCATAACAATGTTATCTATGCGATCTTTATTGTTTAGTGATGTTTGGGTTGCCCCCTTTGTAAATAGTTGATGTAAATCAAGCCATTTGGTGTCTGCAGCACTTAAGGTGAAGAATAGTGTTGGGGAGCCTATTTGGTTGATCATGTTTGACAATTCACCATGAGACTTATTCCAATATGCTCGTGTCCCTCTAAGGGATGATCCGTAATGCATCAGTTGTTCGGCTAGTTTAGTGTCAGGCAATGTTTGTATATGGAGGCGAAGGCTGTCTATGGTAGTTGGTATGTAGTCCTCAGCATTTTTCTTGACAAAAATGGAGGCAACACCTTGGCTTCGGTGACGCATCAATAGATTCAAGACAAAATATCTAAACCTTGGGTGCCTTCCAAATCTATTATCATGGAACCTCATTAGGTGCAACACATATTCATGCATTTCAATTTGTCTATAGCGAGGTTGTAAATGTAATGCATTGCCATTGGGAAACAAAGAAGGAAAAGCCATGTCTAGAAGTCCTTCAGTATTGTATTCATTAACTGGTGATGACTCAAGTGTTGGCCAATCTATAATGGTGTGATTGTGATCTCTAACTTGCAATGTTTCTTTTATGATTTCTAGTTCACAACGTTTATTTGGTAGCCTAGCCATGAAGGATGAGGAGCAAGTGAATTCAGTGTCGGGTGAGTCTGCGTTAAATTTGGAAGCACTAATTGGAGCAACAATATTGTGATCGTCAGCATTAATGTTATGAAGCATAGTGGAAATGTCTGTATTTGTATCAGGGAGCTCTTGAAGGGATGCAAAATCCACCTCGACATCTTTGTAATATGGGTCATTTGTGATTTTATATTTCAGTGCAGCCCACACACGATGCCTACTTACATAGCAGTCATAATGGTCACCTCTTGTATTGGTTCTTCGAACCACCAACACATCCAAGTTTTCTATTTTATGTGGCAAGTATTTTGCTATGGTGTTGATGTCCTGTGGGAAACAAATTGTGTGGCCACTATATTTGTATTGGCCTCCACGAGCATGTGTTACTTGTATTATTGGATTGACTCGTGCTATTAACATTTCTTTGACTTGTGTTAGTGTTCGTAGCTCGTACGGCTGTACTCCTGGGTCCATTAAATTAGTTGCTGAGAAACGATGTCTACCTGTCTCACGGAAGCATCTAAAACAAACTGGACCGGTTTGTGTTGTGTTGGTACGGATTCCTGGGTAGCATTCATGGAAAATTGTGCAAGTTGGTAAGTTGGATAGTTTATCTAGTTTTGAACGAAATCTTTTTGAAGCGTCTATAAAGTTTTGTTCAGAATGTGGTAAGCTTGTGGATTGATTTTTCCGTGTGTGGATTGTTTCATGTGTGCATGCTGACAAACCTATGTTGAAAGTGTGTTCATTTTGGGATACACATTCGTATGGGTCAATGTTGTGTTGGTTTGATTGAAAGGAAGGTGGTGTATTGGCTTCTATTGCTTGTTTTCCTATGCGTTCGAAATGACGGCGAATGTTGATTTCTTCTTTATGTTGCATGTAGTAGTTATGAGTTCTTTTACGGGATTGTATGCTTTTAGGGGTAGAGGTCGCCATCTGTAAAGGAAATATGAACTATAATTATCAAATGAACAATTACAAATACATACAAAATTGAAGAAGGTAAACATTAATTTTGATGAGTTCTTCGATCACTATATTCTGTGAAAAGTTGTTGAGATACAATTGGTATGCTATATACATGAGTAATTTGGTAGAAGAAACATATCACAGTATTTTCATATTTTTTATAACATCAATATATTCAATATACATGTGATTTTGAAATTCCATGTATGGAATGAAAATTCTAGAAAGTATACTATATAAGGTGTTACAAAATTTCATATACATTATATGAGTGCTTGAGGTACATCTAAACACTAGCAATATGAGACATAGTAGCGATTTCACTCAACATGAGCAAATTCTCTGCAACAAAATCTAGCTTGTCGACCTTTGTGATTGTTGATTTGACCCGTCCTTGAGCAACACTTGAATCATAGGAATTTGTGATTGTGAAGATAAATTGCTTGAATAACACTCCTTTCACTATGGTTTCAGCTTCAATTTCTGTTCCAGAATTGAATTGTAGCATGTATAAATTATCTGCAGAGATTCCAAGGAGTTTGGTAGCTGGTTCTTCAAAAGCAACAGCCCATAATATTCCTGTATGATCTGCGAGCTTTAGCTGGAGTATGTATCTATAGGTACATTTAGGAGTAGTAGCTTTGCACTTGGAACAATACCATGTCTGATCATCATTCTGGACAACTTTCTTTTTACATTGTCTTCCATCTAAGTCAAGGGGGCAAGATGGATAGCATAATGAATTTGTTTTTATGTATTGCACTGATGCTTTTAGAGTGCATTGGAAAGTTTTTTTCACACTGGTAGTTTGCTCTTCAATATCAGCAATTGATTTCCTCATAAGCACGAGAGGTGCATCCAATGGTTGTGTATTCAATGGAGTGACATTAGCCCCATTCTGTTCAAACCATGATTTGAGTTGTTCGGCCTCCTCTATTCTTGGGTTTACAAATAGGTGGGTGCTTGCCAACGTGCTTATGACCTTGCCATTATACTCAGTGACACGGCCATTTTTTATTGCAAGTACGGACACATGTTTTAAGTGATAGCTCTCTGCAGTTGCTTGCCTTCCTTTTCAGTTGTTGGACCCCATAAAGTAATATTAATGGTAGATGAAGAGGTATCTATCAATTTGATGCTCCTTCGAAGAACTTCAGTCCCATCCCTCCTCCTTATGGTTGAGCTTGGGTCCACACATATGACTATTCCAATAACATCAACAAGGATATTATTGTTCAATTCTAAAATGTCCTTAAAGGGTGTGAAGGAGAACTTATGTTTGGGAATTGCAAGGTCATCTTCTGAGTGAGAAATTTTGGATTCCTCGACTAAAAGAATTTCAAGCTGGCTATTCAGTTTGTTGTACAACCTATTAGCTGACTTAATAGTCCCACCAGATATTGTATATACTTCTCCAAAATGTACATTCATGTAATGAAGGTTTGCAACTTCATTAAAGCATGTTATTCGTATTTCAGTGCACTCACAATCAACAATATCAAAAGAGAAGACCTGCCCTTGTCCCTTCTGTGTGTTGAAGTGGTGCATCTGTTTTTTCATGGTAACACGACCCTTTATAAGCCACCTTGTCTGAAATGGATTCAAATTTCTAATGGGCGTAATATTGGATGGGGAGTCTTTCTTTTGTAGGGAAGAGGCTAACCCAAACAGTGCCCTTTGGGTAGGTGGCTTTGTCACCATAGGAATGTTACTCATGCTTGTAGATGGAGTAGTTGAGTTTGTAGAAGTTACTTTCTGGACTTGCTCTTCAAACAGGTAGGTAGGTTGACCAATGATGTCATGTTGCAAACATGTGATTTCTAATTTGGAGATGACTATCCACCTATAAAGATTAAACGAGTCAGTATTTTGAGTACAATTAAATGTGGTAGAGCTGATAAAAATGCTAGGCTACAAATTGGTAGTTGTGAATTTTGTAGATATGCATGCAAATAGTGTGGCTCACCTTGAATTGCAAAGAACAGGGCAGCTGTATCCTATCAATTTGAGTATAGATCCTTTCTGGAGTTCTTTAGAAGCTATGCATTGGTTGTACTTTGTTGGAAGTGTTGCCTTCTGCTTATGTACCCCATCAGAGAGATCCACTCTATATCGATCAACCAATTTGAGTGCATGGCCAAACGGTGCAATTTCTAATGCTTGTAGATGGGGTTGCAAGTTTAGGTTACCATTATTCATCAGCTTGATTGCATCCTTAGTCAAGGAATATTTTGTCAGGAGAGGTGGTTGCGGTACTATAACATTGTTATCAAGGCTTATAGGCGTGGCTTGTACTTGTTGGGTTTGCTGTTCAAAGAGGTTGGTGGGCTTGCCAATGATATCTTGCGGCCCACATATGATTTCTAATTCCGATATGACGATCCACCTATGAGTGTAAAATAAAGAAGTATTATCAATAGGATGATATGTAAAATAATGGAGTTCATGAAAGATAATCTAAAAGTTTTGATTTTGCATATTGTAGCAAATTACTAAAATATGATGGCTCACCTTGAATTGCAAAGAACAGGGCAGCTATATTTAATGAGTTTAACTATAGAGCCCTTTTGTAGTTCTTCAGAATCTATGTGGTGGTTGTACTGTTTTGGAAGTGTAGCCTTCTGATTATGCACCCCATCAGAGAGTTGTAGTATATAGCGATTGGTTGGTTCAGGCCCATGTCCAAACATTGAAATATCTATTGCTTGTAGATGGGGTTGTAGGTCTACGTTTCCATCATGGATCATCTTAATTGTGTTCACAGTCAAAGAAAACATTGTGGCAAGAGAGCGAACTAGTCCTTGCAAAAGTAAATTGTAGTTGGCAGCTATTACTTACTTTCAATGATGTATAAAAAGCATACTTTGTGAAGTGTGAAATTAATATGTTGTATACCCAACAAAATATACTTAACTAATTCGATAATATTTTAGAAAGCAACAATGTTCTTGAATGCGACCATACAAGTAGTAGTTTAAATAAAAGTGTGTATAGAAGTTACATAGAGTTAAAGTAAATTTAGAATAATACCTGTAAATGTGATTTTCAATAGGTATGTATGTCAAAATAGTGGCCTTTAGAAGTTAGCTTGCTGCACTTGTAAGGAAAACAAAAAGGGAGAGTCTAGTGAGTAAAAAATTTAGTTCACGCTATTAAGTAATTTAACTAAATTGGATGCACTCTAAATGTTTAGATCTGCATTCTATGCTAAAGGAATAAGAGGAAACATGCTTTCTAACAAATGAGTATAAAAGTAGTGCATTAATAGCAAGGGATAAACAACAAATGAGAATACAATAAGATTAAAGAGAGTTACTTGGTTCATAAATGTTTTAAGCTATTATTGGAGAGCACTAATTTTATGTGGATTGTGTTCTGGTTGAGGATACATCTATCATGTATGTTAATATAGTATATTAGAAATGTGAAATATGTTAAAAGAATGGAAGTGAGTACAATATTATCATTCTACTAAGTGATCAAATTTTAAGGAATGTAGGTGAAAAAATGAGACAATTATTGAAGGAGAGATATAGCATTTGTTGGCGATATATATTTGTTGGAGTGAACACAATGGTTAGACTATGCGTAGTTGAAGTCAAATGAGGAAAGGTTTGCAACACATTATATGCAAACTACTATTCTTAATTATATGCAATTGAACATGGCATTTGTTTTTTGGAATTTCGACATATGGGTCAAGTAAAGATATACAAAACAAAAGCAAAAGTCAAGAACCAAGATGCAAAATGATAGCGAGAGAACAATGTATACATATTTTCAAAGCAAAAAATGTGTTACATGGTATTGTAGTAGGTAACATATTGGATCTTTTTATTGCGAGGAGAAGTGCCTTGTTCATAGTATATTGGAGCTTACATTTGTTTAAGGGAGTTACAAAATATCCAACTATCCATAAGTTGGTAAAAGCTGAAGTTATATCGTTATATCAACTACTATATCCACATTTATAGTGATAATGTATCTTAGGGATGGTTCAAGTAATTTTGGAATGCTTCTTTAATGTGGATAGAGCCACCTTGTCCGTAGAACTCATCCGCTTTCATTTCACGAAGGAAAGTACAAAATGAACTCAACTTCTCACAAGTTGAATGGAACTCATGTACTGTTACTTCCATTGACTGAATGTCCAAATCTTGGACACTTTGCATGTTTTGAACAGTGGCCTTCGCTTGTTGTAGCAAGTCCAGGCAACTAACTGTAATGTCATTTGCAAAATCTTGTATTTGACTTGTAGAGTTTTGATTTGCATTGATTGACGGTGTCGAATTGGCTGACAACATTGGCCCACTGGAACTACTGGAGATGTCAATAATATCCATTGCTATTTAATTGACGATGTTGAGTTGTATCTTACAACCTATGCTGCAATAATATATGTTTTGTGTCAGTGTTTAACCCTATGCTCCAATAATATATGTGTTTTTTAAGTGGTAATTTATCATTTTTTACAATTCTACTTATGAATAATAATTATTGCTAATATTATTTTTAAAAAGACAATTATATTTAATATCAAGCAATAACTATACAAACAACTAAATATCCAATTGATAACTATTTGATACTAATGGATATTATATTGTAAATAAATCATTAACTATAACTTTTCCATACTAAAGAATACCACATTAAATAATAAAAAAAGTAACTTAATTGTAATTGTTCAATAATAAATATACTAGCACCTATTTTATTTCATTAAATCTAAAACACAATATTTTACAATTTAAATTGCACTTCTATAATAAACAAGTTACAATTTTAACAACTTCCGTATAATAAACATTATTGATGAAATCCAATTAAGGAAATTTGCAATTTTGTTTGGCTGCAAAATTAAACTTTAATTGGCCAATACTAATAAATATCACAAAAAAAATTAACTATATTTTTATAAATGAATTCGCACTCCACATAACTAGTTAATAGATTTATAGTTTTAGTTAGAAATATATATTTTTTGTTCTATAGAAAATTAACTATATTACTGCAGGAGGAGTTGAGAAGAAAAGACATAGGCGTGAAGTCAAAAACTCTTATTTCCTTGTATGTTTGTAAGAAAATCCACCCAAAGAAAGAGAACCTAGCCACCATTGATGATGAAAGTTCTTCAAAGAAGAAGAAATTAAAATGTACACTATTGCAAGAAAACTAATAGTTTAATTATCCTTGTTAGAGAAAGCAAGAGAGAAGAGGAAAATGAAAGAGAGAGAGATGGTGAGACAATTTTAATTATAATTTTGAAGGTAAATTTGTTATTTAAATTAAATATATTTATTTATTATTATATATGTTATTTTAAATGTATTTATTAATGTTGACTTTTCTTTATTTATTTATTAAGGCAGGTGTAGAAGGTCAATTAGGAAACAAATTGGTATATTTTTGCATACATTTGTGCAATATATAAGGTGAATGGAGAGATGGATATATGACATTTTAATAAAAAGTAAAACTTAGAAACAAATTATATTAAAGTTGATAAAGTTTTTTTTTTTTTTAAATATAATGTTATTTGAATTCAAATATCATATGTAATAATAAATAAATATATCTAATTTAAATAAAAAAATTATTCCAAAAATGAATTTAAATTTTAATAGATTATATAATACATTTTTCTCTAAGAAATCAATTAAAATGTTAAATTTCCTATAAATTAATTAAAATAATAGTATATGTAAAAAATATACTTATTATAATTAATTTTATTTAATAATATATAATAATAAATTTAAGATATATATTATATAATTACAAAGCAAATATATATATATATATATATAATTTTTTTATTTAACAAATTAAAAATTAATTAGGGTCTACCGTTTTGGGGTGTTGAAGTGTTTATATGCTTTTTTTTTGGAAGGTCAATTGGTCTGAGCAATCAATTTGACTACGTATCTTATAGAGCTATGAAGGAAATTAGGAATTGTATGTTATGGTTTAGAAATGCAAGAAGACAGATTTTAAATAACAGAAAGAACATAACTGTAGTTGGGGAAAAGTTTGTGCATTCAATTATAACTGTAAATGATGAAATTTTGAACTCCATTGTATAAAATTTTATTGAACTGTAAATGATGAAATTCTGAACTCCATTGTATAAAATTTTATTGAAAAAGGGAAGTACCGAACACCTGAAAACAAAAAACTTTAATCAGAAAATTCAAAACTATACTCCAGCAATTAGTAAGTTCGAAACTATACTCCAATCAGTAGCAAACAATCTTAAAGAGTTCTACAAACTTTGAAGGTGAGTTGCAACATTCTGGAACAAATTTAACCTCTTATTAGATTGTAGCAAACAAGAGCATACTCAAATATTAGTACAAACCAGAGTCATTGTCTTGACACATTAGGAGTGAGGGAGGACTTCACTTCAACAACCCAATAACACCTGCTATTATCCGAAGTTAATTATTATGGACTTGCAAATATAATCTTTGTAGTTTTGTTTTAAGATAATAAATCTTCATCTCCTCGCTTTATGACAGATTTTCTTGATTTAGTTTTTTAAAACTTTTGTTTTGGTGGTTGAATTCCCTTTTATACTCCTGAATAGATATTGTTGTTGCTGTTAATTCTGCTTGCATTATATTTTCTTCATTTTTTCTTTGTAGTCTACTTTGTATACACTAAGTATCTACAGATATAAACATAATGACTTTTTTTGTTTGATTCCCATATAGAACAATCCTAATCACTTAAAATATCAATCTAGCTATTATTTCAACCTTTATTGGACATTTCATGAAGTTCGTAATAATGCTTCTCCTTCTCTCTAAATCACTTCTAAATTTTGTTTTAAATAAAGTTATTATTGTTTTGACAACTGACAACAATGGTATTACTGTTTTTCGGTGATGCAATATCATTGACATTAAAATCCCTACAGTACCCATTACTGATGAAGCCTAGCACTGTTGTAGAGGTTGCTTCAGATCTATACTAAGCCACTTTAACCACAGACAATTGAAACAATGAACTGAAAAATTTGCTATACAATACAGAGGTCAATGACATGAATAACAGTTTAAACCAAGTGGTGGTGTATGGTCATAGCATTAACAAAGGCAATCAACATTTCAGTACTCCATTCTTTAATAAAGAGATCGAATGTGCACTACATGTTATCCCCAAATTGATCCATTTCAAAACATTTGACTTTAAAAGAAAATTCACAGCTTTCTATGCAGGAGAATCTATATTAATTTGCATTGAAATCTTATAAGTGAAATGAATAGAGTCGTGTCATCTACTTCTGAAAAAGAGTATTATAGTTACCTACATCTAGCCACACCCTTTTTAACGAATCACAAAAATCACAAAAAATATTCCATGACTCTAGCAAAAGAGTTTTTGGCAGATTGAATCATAAGGTACAGGCTACGGTTCCTTGCATATCTGAGATGTGATAGATAGGAGCACGGCTAGAAAACATCTAGGGACACATACCCACGTACCCTGGTATAAAGTGAAAGCTTCAGTTGCTCTATAAGGTGGATTATCATAGAAAGTGAGATTTCTTTGAGAACATTAGTCATCTCACTTCCAAAAAAAATTTATAAAAAGATGTCTTCTTTAATCCACCTATATACAATAGAGTAACTATTGAGAATTGCCTTAATCAAACCTTGTGTCTTTAGATGCTGATCCACAAAAAAGCACAATTCACTCCTCTCCTATGTAATTCTTCTGTTGATTGATGAATGGCATCTGCTTGTTTTGTATTTGGTCTATGGTTTCTTTGTTCTTTCAGGAACGCATCAATAAAGTTTCACTGCTTATTAAACAATTCAAAACTCATCAAAGTATTATTATTATAGTACACAGGACAACAACTAACTTTGAAGCTGTTTCAGTTATACCTGAGTTATATATTATCAGCGGAACTACCATATGTTTATTTTATGATCATTCTATGCTAGACTAAACTTAAAGCACTAGTTTCCCATAGCTTGCAGACTGAATTTTCTTAACAGAATTTGCAAGTTGTGATGCTAATGTCCATATACATGCCTAAAATAGATCTTGTTTTTTGAACCTACTAGAATCAACTATTTACAAAACTGAGTGTCCATATGCAGTGTGTACTTCTTAATTTATTCACAATACAATATGCACTTCGTCACTATCCATACAGGGGCTTGAACAAAACATAGAATTTGCAACTAATTTAAAAGGAAATTCCACCATATATCTAAGAAATCCATTCAACTCCTTATTGGAACTCTCTGTATAGTTAATAGGGAAGAGAGATTACACAATGGTGTAGATGGATTGGCAAGGCTCTATTCGCTCTTGGTCATGAGCTCAAGACCTCAAGAATATAAAACTTGCAAAAATTATTACTGAATCATATTAAAAAATTATAGGCCTGCAGTTATGATGATAAATGCAGTAAATCTCAAGCACCAGCTTTCTGACACAATCTTATTCTACAAACTTCATAATACAAATTTTGTAAATGTCAGAAAACCACTTTGACACCAAAAAATAGAGTTCGACTCAAGCATATGCATGCTAAAGAACAAAAATGGGCAGATCATGGCAAAGGGCATATCATATGGCGTACCATGGATTGATAAATTTCGTTGCCTGAGATCTCGTCTGCCCTCTGCTTCAGTGTTGGTGAGAAATATCTGCTTCTGCTTCCAATGATAAGTCTCATTCAAAGCATGTTCATTCTTTTTGTAGGGATAATCAGCCGCCAGATATTTGCCGACATCATTAAATGAAGAGTATTACCAGCTGGAGGTTGATCGATAGATAGGATGTGGATTACCAGCTCGAAGTTGATATTTACAAATCTGACAATAAATGCAGATAGCGGTAGGATATGGATTACCGGCTGGAGGTGGGTTATTCTGCAGTTCAATGAATTTCCAACGACTCTACTAGAGACTTCCAAGCTCCCTGCAGCCACACTTGAATCTCACAATAAATTGGCTATAAACTTTCTGCCCACTGAAGCTGCCACACGTAGCAATGTCAGATCGCTATGCTCAATTATGGTTTGTACTCTTTCCCCACTTGGTCGCTTCCTTCAACCACTTTATACAAAAGGCCTTTCCCATCTGCATCTTTGACTTTTAGGATGTCTTCATTTATTTGACAATATTCGAAACAGAAGTATGCGTGTAAAGCCATTTCACTTCCCACCAAACCACTAAACTTTGGCCTGAAACCATGGTAGTCTCAGAGCGTGAGACTTGTTTCAGGCCAAAACTTCATCCATAATATAGCCTATTGGCTAATAAGTGATTAGTATACAATGGAATGTACATGCATTTAATATATAATCTTGATAAGTTTTTATATATATATATATAACTATTAGTTATTCATATTAATTGGTATATATATTGATATTCTTATATATCAATATATATAACTACTAGTTATTCATATTAATTGGTATATATATATATATATATATATATATATATAGGCAAGAGTTGGCTTGGATTCTTGCATCACAGGTATGCAATTCCATGGTAGGGTAGGATGTTCTGGCTTGGAGTAACAATGATTTATCTGGTAAGTACTATGTTTCAACAAGTTATGGTGAGTTAGTTAGGTAGGTGATGGGGGACATTGAGGTTCCTTGGTGGAAGCAAGTGTGGAATAAATTTTCTTGCCCCAAGTGCAATTTTTTTTTTTTTGCTGGTGGTCCATAATCAGTGTCTTACTTGGGATAACTTATGCAAGAAAGGGTTCCAGGGTCCCTCGATGTGTGTTTTGTGTTGTAAAAGTGAAGAGAGTGTTTCTCATCTCTTCTTCCAATGTTCCTTTTCTATGAGGCTTTGACACCTTTGGTGGGTTGTGTGGAACTAGGCTTGCTGGCATGTCTCTTCTTTGGAAGAGTTCTTTCCCTAGTGGGGGAAGGCCCCTGTTAAGACCTCTTTTCTTCAAGTTTCTTGGGCTCTAGGACCAACTTTTATTATCTGGAATATCTAGCTGGAGAGGAATTGTAGGATTTTTCAAGATGTGAAGATGGTTATCCAACATTTGTGGTGGATGATTCTTTATTCTTTGGGAGAAACTACTACGGCTAAGTGTGACTTGGCTGAGGGTGTGGATCCAGGAGAGGTTTTTTTTTGTACTCGTCTCAATCTTCCTCTTCAGAGGGGGCTACTTAGAGTACTTGTCAGATTATGAGAAATAGATGTCATCATCCTCTTCGAAAGATAAATAGAGAGGGGCGTTGGTGTCCTCCTCCTTAGGGGTGTTGAAAATCAACATAGATGGTTCTTCTCGTGGAAATCCTGGCCATGCTAGTATTGGAGGTGTTGGGCGGACTAGTTCTGGGATTGTTGAGTTTATCTTTTCTGTTTATAAGGGTTGGTATACTAACAATATGATGGAGGCTCTTGCCATTTTATGTGCTGTGGAGCATGGTTGTGCTCTCAGGTGGAGACAAATCATTTGTGAATTTGATTCTTAGGTGGTAGTGACTTTGCTGAAGAGGCAATAGTTAGAGGATGTGACTTGGAAGCTGGCTATTATTATAAAAAAAATTCTTAATCTATGTGCTTCCTTGGATTTTGTTTCTTTTTGTCATATTCCACGTGAATGGAATGGGGTTTCATATTGTTTGGCTAAATGGGATTTTGATCATTTGCAAGATTGGAATATTGTGGAAAGGGGTCAGTCCCCCCAGATTTGTTACAAAAGTTGGACCAACTATTAGAGATTGATAGGGTAGTGTAATGCCCTTGCTTTGTATTGCTCTTTTTTGGATTGAATAAATTTTTACCTCTCTTTTAGTTAAAGAATACCAATCAATATAGGTAAAGAATAATCACATATATAGATATATAAATACCAATAAACATAAATAAAGGAATAAAAGTGCTATCGAACCATCTTGAGAAGATTATATATTCAAGCCAATATCTACAAACTATAGTAGGCTTACCAGAATTAATCATCTACATTAATAATTATTACATCTGCATTTGGGGGTATAACAATCATATATTTTTATAGATATTGTGGTATGCAATTGAATGTATATATTTTGAATACATAAATTCATGCATTTTATGTAGAACCTAATAAGAAATGCATTTTAAATTGTTATTGGTCCAACCTTAAGTTACTTATTCCTCTACAATCAATCATGGGAAGGAGAGAAGGAAGTACAAGGGGGGATAACAGTTATGAGGTTTCATGCTAAGTAGGCCACCCATAATAGATGACTAAAGTGTTTGTAATTTGTGGTCCAAGGGGGTTGCCTATCCACCCTTGTGCTTAGAAAGAAGAAATGCTCCAAGCATCCTATTGTGGCTTTATCTTTGATCTTCCTAATGGTTGATTATTGGAGTGGATAATAACCTTAAAATCATGTTGATAGTTACTTATCTATTTTAAAATCAATGAACCTTATGTATGCCAAATAAATTAAGGATATTGTAAACAATACAAATGATCAAATTAAGTGTTTGTGAATTATAATATTGGCTAACATTATTGCAGGGTTAAAAACAAAGTCTATTGGTAAGTTGTAATTTAATAAGATATACTTCTTATTTTTCTATTGCAATTGTGACTTTAGGGAAAAATCTTAGTATATCTAAAAAGGGGACATTACACTACATAAGGCACAAGATTAAGCTATTGAATTAGAAGGAAACATGATTACTTCAAGGATGATAAGGAGGGACTCACTTAGGCCTCTTGTTTAAGTTTTTCTAATACTTTCTTGCATAAAGTTGTCAAGGATGTGATCATTATATAGAGACACATGTCTGAGAGTGTTCCAAACCAATTGCATCAAAGTCCACCAAAGAGGAACTTTGTTCCTTACTGTAGACATGCAAATTTTCCTAATGCTTATCACACATAATTAATATTGCATTTTCGTCATATTCATCATCGATCACTGCATTCACATCATTTTCATCATTTGAATCACCATTTCCCATTTTAACATCATTTTCTATCATTTCACCTTATTTCCTCTATTAATTAAGTAATTTTGAATTATTTAATTAATTCATCCTATTTCACTAATTTTCCTCTAATCTCCCCTAATTAAATAACTTTAATTATTTAATTAACCATAAATATAATATTCTTCTAATGTCTCATGATTAAATAATTTTTAATTATTTAATTATCTATTTCCCATCCCTATTGCATGGAATATTCCTTTTAATAAATGCTATCTTAATCCTCCACAATTAAATAACCTTGAACTATTTAATCGTTCTAATTTCCCTCTCAAAGCCATATTCCCTTGGAATATTCTTTTTTAAATATCCTAAAATATCTAATTCCTCTCATTCATTCTCATCCCTCCATTTCTTGATCTCATCCCCAACCTTCATTTTAAATATTCTAAACCAATTTCCTTAAATCATGGAGATATTTTGAGTTCAAATCAATCTTGATCCCTCATCTTCCTTTATTCACTTAGATTCATGGGTCTTGAGGATTGATCCACACCATTGATCTTTTTCATGAAAATCTATAAAACATACATCCTTCCCTCATTTTAAGGATAGATCATTTGTGAGCACTTGAGCATAGCAATATGCTTGAGAATTTGAGCAATTATCCCTATCTAGGTCATCAATCTTTATGCTTTTGCAATCATGGGAGCTTATTGATTGATCATCCAACATCCCATCACCATGGAAATGGAATGTAAGATTTTCACATTCATAAATTTCATGTTTTTGAATTGTTTTCATTACTTATGTTGATTTCTAACCCTTGCATGCAATCAATTTCATTTGGTTAGTGGGATATGATCTTCATTATTTTTGGGTCTTGTTGATTGCTAGCCCTTGTTTTGATATCATTTTCATTTTCCACTTCACATTATTGACACGCCCGATGGGAACCACATCCTTGAATTTAACGAAATTGTGTGAGTTTTATAATTTGTAGGTTTTTGAGCGCATTTGAATTTTATAGGGGTTGCGCTTGCTTCATTTGGCCACCTCTAGTTTGTGTCTTGCCACCCTTGTGCATTATGTCACGTTTGAGAAGGTCGCCGCATTTTATTTTTTGATTTCAAGGTTTTTGATTATGTATTTATTTGTGTAGGAATCTTTACACATCTGTTCAACATGCAGTTGCATCTATAGAAAATAGAGCCATGTTTGCTTCATCAGGTTGCATTTTTTCAATATTTGATAGTGTCTGTCAGATTACAAAGCTACATTTTTCAACCAAGACGCATTTGAGCTGAAACATAGTCACATTTGTAGGTATTCAGGGCCAAGTTTGACTATTTTCTATCTCTGTTTTGATTTTGACAATCACTTTTTAGTTTCAAATTACCCTAACCCTAATCCTATTGTGCTTTGTTGGCTGTTTGTTATATCATTTTTCTAATCTATTTGTGTAGCATTTTTTCGTTTGGTGGAAGACAATTATTTTGAAACTTCTAACATCATTTATCTTGTAGGGTTTATGAACGATCCAAGAAAAAATCTATTTGAAACTACTAGTACATTGTTTGCAGGTTCCTAAGGAATTTTTTTATGATTTAATCATATATGCTCTCTTTATTTGGTATTTTAAAACACATTTGAATTTGGGGCCTAAAAATAATTTGTTTCCCATTTATTGTATGTTGGTGTGTATGTATCCTCTCCCCTTGCGCTTCATGCAATCTTGGGTGAAGAGAAATACCTTCAATTTTCCTTTCTTTCTCTTTGGAAGAAAGTGTATTATCTACATATCCTCTCCCCTCGTGCTTCGTGCGATCTTGGGTGAAGATAAATAGAAATACATTAAGCTTTTATCATTTTTATTTTTGTAGAAGGCCTACCTTGAGATACATCCTAATAGAGAACTCAAGGGTTTGACCTCAAGCGACATTTTTAGGCGCGCTATAGAAATTGGATGAGAGCGAAAAATTTAGTTCGATCCACACATGTAGCACTCTAGACTTTCACTAGGGAGCTACAATTTTTTGATTTCTTGAGGAGATGTTTGAGAGGTTAGTAGTGTTCATCGATGCTCCACCCACTAAGAGCCAATTTTTATTAGAAGCTTAAGAAATTTTGGATGTAATTTTAAGTGGTGCAAGGGATGTGGATTGTACCTTGAAGCTATTCACCATGTACTCTCTTAGGTTGAGATAAAATCTTTTTGGATTGCTAGCAATAGCCTCTTAAGAAGTGAAAGAAGGTGTGCCGATGACATTTGTCGATGACCCTATGTCACTGAAAATCTACTATTCACCTTCAGATGGAAAAGGTTTTGAAGCAATTCACTACCCATTCTTTTTGAGTATTTACTCCTTAAAAGGGAGGTGGGGCTACATAAAGTTACACACATACTACTAATTAGGTTGTACTTATTTTTTTCTATCAATCTCCTGTCACTTACTACCAAGAAAACACTCAAACTTGAACATCACATCAAATTTTACCAAAAATTACAAGAACTTTCAGACATGGATACAAAAATCACATTTTCCAAAAAACATAGTCTCGTTTGCACAATCTATTACATCTACTTTGCATATTATCACGTTTGATTGGCATCTAGCCACATTTTCTAAGCACATTGCCACCTCTGTTAAACATATCGCTTCTATAATAACTCTATTCTGTCAAACTATAACCCTGCACAATGGAATGTCTAATTAGCATATTACCGTGTTTGCTTGGAAATTGTCCACCTCTACTCAACATATTGCCACTTCTATTGAACTCGCTACTTCTGTCTATTTTCCAGATTGAAAACCTACACAAAGTCACTTTTGGCTACATTTGGTTGTGTTTGATTTACATTTGGTCACCTCTGCTCTGCATCTTGTCATATTTTCTCAGTGGTTTATCACATTTTCCATAAACAAAAGTTGCATTTTTCAAATTTATCGTGTTTACCTATAACACAAATTTTCACAGACCTACAAAATTCTTGAACTTGAACTTGTCATAATTCCTTGTTCTAGTATCAAAACATTAGTCACAATATACCATTAAATTTTGCACAGTGATTTACACCTTCAAACATCACAACTATCTTTCAACTTGGTTATCAAAGGAAATGCCCACATAACTCTTTTGGATCAAAAACATCAAACATCTTCAAACATCAACAACCTTAATCAACATCAATCTTATGGGACCATCCTCAACATCCTTTTGGATAAACATTAACATCCTTTTTGGACATCAACATGTCAAACATATCAACTTGCTAGTATTTTTGATCTCATCTTTCCATATCTTGTGAACTTGTTAACTTAGTAGAACTATCTCCCTCCTAGTTTTACAAATTATCACATAAATCTCTCTTTGATTGTACTAATGAGTCTAGTTCAAATAAATAAATCAACCAAACATTCACCATCTTGAGATCTAGCATAAATCAACTTTGTTATCCTTTTTTATTCAAGGGGTAAACGCTTTTGACCAGAGCTATGAACCAGATACAACCATTCAACAATACCACCCCAACGGGGTTTGAACCAACTTTGTTATCCTTTTATCCAAAGGTTAACCATCAAAAATCCATATCAAATTTAACATCATCCAATTCCATATCAAACATGAACATCATTATTTTGTCCAAAAGATTTATCAAAACATCCTTTAAAATAATCTTTGAAACCAAAATCCAAAATCCAAACAACATCATACATCATAGATTTCACCATCCTTTGGGTCTATTAGGACTTTAAAATGGAAGCCAATTATAGTAGCTCTAATGTTCCAAACACTACCAACGTCAACACAACAAATGTTCATACCAAAAATGTTGATACCACAACCAAAATGCCATGGGGGTACTCTAATCCTCAATAATCAAGCATAAATCCTAAATTTCATGAAAATGTTAATGCTCCATGACAACCAAATTTTGATCCTTCACAACAAGATCTTCAATGTATACAACAAGACTACATTACTCAATATAGGAATCAACCCTCTGGAGGACAAAATAGATACATAGATGAGGATTTTGATGATGAACTTATCAAAGAGAAGATTTTAGAAATGACCCAAAACCCCAAAATGTTAAAGCTCATGGATGCTATGCTTAGTTCCGATCCCAATACATACTTCTATATGCTTGCACAACATGGTGCCAAGTTACCCATTGATTTAAAAACCTTAAGGATCCAACACTTATTTCTAGAGATGAAGATAAGATGGTTAGACAAGTATTTAAACCTCCTATACCACCTAAGATTCCAAGCATCTTTGCACAAACAAGTGATCCTTCTCAAGAAAGACAAGTAGAAAACCTATTATATAGACAATAATCTCAAATGGAATAAGCAATTGCTACCCAACAAAATCAACTTGATCCTAATACCTTGGCAGGTCAAAATCTTTTACAACAATCCACTAATCCTTTTACAACTCCTCTTGTAACTCACAATGTTTCAACTAGTACATGGATACAAAATGTATCAAGGAACCTATATGCAACATCTTGCGCACAAAATGCACCTCCACAAGGTCAAAACACTAACATACCAAACATGTTGAATATTCCTTCTAGAAAACCAAATCCACCATTGCATGCTAGCATGCCACCTCAAAAACAACACATGGCATCACCCATTTATACCATACTTACTCTAAACAACCCACCTCTTCAACAAAAAAAAACTCATCCACCTATTCAATCACAACAACAACCACCCATATATCAACACACACAAATCAATCCACCCCAACAACAATCCATGTATCAACAATGTAACACTCCTCAAGGCATGGTACAACATAACACTCCTTAAGGTTTTGTTCCACAATGAAATGCTCAACAAAAACCTTCTTATCAAGATCATTTACATAATGCTCAATATCAACAAGGTGTAAATTTTCAAAATCAAGATCCTAACATAATGCAATATCAATGAGGTCCTTCATATACACAAACTCCTCAACAAAAAGGTCTTGTTCCACAACAAAACCTTGTTCCACAATAAAACCTTGTTACACAATAGAATCTTGTTCCTCAACAATAGAATTTTGGTTCTCAATAAAACCTTGGTCCTCAACATCAAAATGTTAATCCTCAATACATGTATGTTAATCCACAAGATCCAAATACTCATCCATAATATCAATACAATGCTCCTCAAGGACCGAATGTTTCATCACATACACACATCGTTCCTCAAGGTTCAATGCATAATCAAAAATCTTCTTAAAACTCATCATTCTTTTGACAACCAAGTTATAACCCACCTAAAACTCCACAAGATACACAAGGAAATGAGTTAGCGTTACAAATTCAAAACCTGAATCACAAGATAGCATACATACAACTTGGGAAAACCAAGAAAAGATATGCCTTTGAATACATTTGTCCCTATCCCTATTATCAAAGCATACCAATGATTCCCTTCCCTAAGAACTTTGAAATTCCCAAATTATCTCATTGAACATGTACATGAATTTTTTGTAGCATGTATGGATGTATCTAAAAATGAATCTTACATTATTATTATATTTACAAGGAGCCTTGGTGGACAACCCATAAAATGGTTTTCTCATTTACCTCCTAGAATTAAGACATTCAATGAACTATCATAAAAATTCATCAATCAGTTCTCATACAATATCGAACAAGATATCACAGTACCTAACTTGTATAAAATTAAAAGAACCATGGAGAGTCTTTTTCTTCTTTCTTGCAATGGTGGTGACACAAAGAAAGTAAGTGTAAATGACCCATCCCCAAAAAATAACTTGGGGATATATTCATGGAAAATCTAATCACCGACTTAAGCTTCCAATTAACCATGCTATGTCCAAACATGTTTGATGATATCATTGAAAAGGGCATAATCATTGAAATGGATCTTATTGCAAAAGGAGCTATAAAACTATACAACAATCAAGACCAAACTTCTAATTCAAATGATAAACCTTGCTTGTAGGCAAAGAAAAAAACATTACCAATGATGGAGTAGTGGATGTGAAATTCGTACAAACCATACAACCTCCATCTAACAATCCTCAACACAATGTTCAAAGAAACCAAAAAATAATCCTCCAAGCAATCAAATGAACAATCAAAATCAAAATCCTCGAAGAGGACCACTGAGACCTAATAACAATAATTTCAATCAAACTATAGACGAAAATACACTCCTTTGGGAGAACCCGTTGAAGCGGTCTTACGAAAATTGCTACAATCAAACCTTATCAAACTACCCAAACAAAGAAATTATGAGGAACCACAATTCAAACCCCCTTAGTACAACAAGAATGACCATTTCAAATTCCATCAAACCAAGGGACATAAAATGAATAACTGCATGAAACTAAAGAACCTCATACAAGATCTAATTGATAAGGGTGAGGTTGAAATTGAACATCCTCTTGGAAACCCTAATAATGACGACTTGGGAATCTACAAGGATAAAATCCCCAACCATGTTGAGGGAAATGAAAAAGGAAAAGGATGATATTATAATAAAACTACATACAACTATGACCATGTAGTGGGAGCTACATTTGAAGCCAATCACCATATGTAAGTTGTAACCATAGTTGGTAAAAATCTTGAGTATAACACAACTACACAACGAGGGAATATTTTTGGAACACCACAATCTATTGAGAGGGGGGTGAATCAATAGATCACTTTAAAATTATCCCTTAGAAATTTTATGCAGATTAATTCCTTTTAACCATACTTAGTGAAGATTAACATAACCCAAACAAAGAGATAAAAATGCACACACAATAACACATAACACAAGATATATGTGGAAAACCCAAGATGGGAAAAACCATGGTGAGAAATGTTGCTAGGATCTATTTTCCTAATCCAACATCACAATCAAATATTCTATTACAATGTTTAAGGGCATCGAAACTAAGGAGACTCCAATCCCTTGATTTTAGGAACACCCACTCCAAGGAAGAACTCACTCCCTAAATTGAGCAACTACCTAAATATCTGATGGAACCCACCAATCGGATTTACAACTCAAGATATTACAATTTTTTGAATACAATTCTATGTTGCAACTTAATTTACAACTTCACAACTCTCTACAACTCAACACTCTACTCTGCACTTCTATCTATTCTACACCTTCCTCAATTTTTCACCTTGAATGATAACCCTGATAGAAACCTCTAATTTTTGTTTGGGTTCTACTCAATCTTCACATGTGGATTCTCTATCCACTTCTCTTCACTCTATCCCTCTCTCTGCAACATGCTACACACACCTCTACTACATTAACAGTTAGACAAATTCTGATTGTCTTCTTTTGCATACCTTCATCGACCTACAATAATTGCCTCAAACCATGCACCATCTATACAAATCCTCCTATTAGGGTTTTCCCGCTATCTTCTTCAAGAAGCTGCCTATTTCTTGAGCCACTCACCATCAAATTCAAACTTTAGTTTAGAGTATTTGTTAAACATGGTAGTCTGCAAAAATACTAACCCTAGAATACATTAAATGCATTCTCTTGATTTTATCGATATGATTTTAATCTTTATCACCTTGACAATCTGTGTCACTGCCTTGCAAATCAAATCTTTGATCAACTGGTCACTAGAGCAGGTAGATCATTTAATTTCATCCTCTATGTCAGTTACTAGTAGAAATCAGCGTTCATACTATCAAAGTTGTTGTGGACTCTTAATTTTAAACTCGAGGTTTTGATCTATAGTTTTCGTGCCAGGATCCTTTGATCCACATTATTTTCCCAACTTTAAAATGTGACCGTCGAATTAAAGATCCTTTTAAATTGTCGTCGTTGATCTCCATCATATGTAGTCACTTATCACTGGACACATGTCACATCCCCACTATACTATAGGGAAAAGAAATGAGCCCACAAAATCTTTGTGGGTAGGTGGTCTAACGCCATATATCATCTTCGTTAGCACTGTGCAATTCACAACATCGATGTGAATTGTCATATTGAGCAATCAACCATCGTCACCTGTATTCACACTTCACCTTCCATTTCTTTACTAATCCCACCTGACATATGTCACTATCCTGCTACACTACAGGGCCAAACACATACCCACCATACATGTTGTGAGCTGTTGGGAATTGCCCAATCTGATAGGATTGATCACAACCATTGATCAAGCTAAGGAAAATATTAGATGCTAGACTTAGGAAATATTAAGGTCAATAAATATTTTCTAGATTGGTAAACACTAGGTGAAGGGGATGATCACACCAACAATATTGATGGCTTAAGTGATAAATTAAGCAACTGGGAACGACCTACAGAAAATCAACATCAAAATAGAAATACTATTCAGTGCCATGACTGTAAGCTTTAGGGTTTAATAGTAAAAACCTAGTTCTATCCGAGAGCACAAATAATACATTACAAAGCCTATTATGCAACTCTTGGACCTACACACCCTATTTATGAGAAGCGTTCAAAAAAACCATATCAATTCTGCACTAACTTTTTATTAGACATTCGAAAGAAACCTCTACAACATTGTGACAACATGTCATGACAATATTGCAACTTTTTGAGAAACTTTAAAAAAATTGCAAAACCATGCTCTTCTCTCCATCAACCATCACCAAACTAACATGACTTGGTCCACTGCTTCTCTGATCATGCCAACAATGTCCCATGTGGGATATCACACATACATCCCCTTTTGACATCAATAAAACATTATGATAACAATCTCCCTCTTTGTCATTGATGGAAAAACTAAATGCTCAAGATGCACAAGAGTTGCATTGATACCAATTGATGTTTCATTTTATGCCCTATACCAATAACACTTGTCTGATACCAATTTCATTTGCTCCATACTACCAAAAACTCCCCCTTAGAAATATCTCCCATCATTTTCTCCTATTTTGAGCTTTGGCACCTCTTCTCCCCCTTCGTCATCAATGGAAAATGGTCAACTTCAAGAACTTATACACTTACTCCCCCTGTGTGTATTCCCCCCCTTTGACATATAATCTAGAGAGAAAGAAATGACTCTTGAATCTGCAACCATCAAGTCATTAGAAATTTGTAAAACGAATTTTATCCGACTCGATCAATCCTTTCATTTTCAGGTATGAATGAGATACCAATGAAGCTCCCCCTGGACATATGCTTGATCACTAGAATTTAGTGATATGATGTGGGAGAAACGACTCCCAATTTTTGCCTTAGATATTCAAATTGTTCCTTGGGAAGAGGCTTGGTGAATATGTCTTCCACTTGATCTTTGGTTGGCACATACTCCATGGTAACTTCCTGATTTTCAACCTTCTCTCTAATGAAGTGATACTTAATTGATATATGCTTGGTTCTAGAATGCATCACTGGATTATTTGAGATGTTTATTGCACTTGAGTTATCACAAAGAATAGAGATAGGTTCACTGTACTCAAACTTGATGTCTTTAAGAGTCTGCTTCATCCATAATACCTGAGTACACATGCTGCTACTACTACATACTCTGCTTCTATTGTAGATAAGATGACTGATTCTTTCTCTCTTCTCATCCATGACACAAGTTTGTCACCTAAGAAAAATGCACCACCACTAGTGCTTCTCTTTTCATCTGCACTTCCAACCCAATCAACATCTGTATATGATGTTAGAGTAAAATATTTGCTCTTGGGATACCACAACCCATAATCAACAACACTTTTGATATATCTAAAAATTCTCTTCATTGCATTGACATGGGACTCTTTTGGAGTAGCTTGAAACCATACCACCATACACACTGCTTGCATAGTGTCTGGCCATGATGTAGTTAAGTACAACAAGCTTCCAATCATTGACTTATACATTGTTTGATTTGCATTTGGGGATTCATCTAATTTTCTCAACTTAAATCCAGTTATCATGGGGGTACTAACTGGTATGCTATCTTCCATTCCAAATTTCTTAAGCATTTCCTTAGCATACTTAGTTTGAGATATAAATATCCCATTATCAGTTTGTGCAATTTGTAAACCAAGGAAAAATGACAACTCTCCCAACATAGACATCTCAAATAAATCTTTCCTGTGTAGCAAATACTTTACACATCTTATCATTGCTACCTCCAAATATGATGTCATCCACATATACAACAACAATTATCCTATGATCACATTCTAATTTGAAGTAAAAATTTCTATCTACACATCCCTTTTTGAATCCTTGTTAATGTAGATACTGGTCTCACCTTGAATTCCATGCTCTTTGTGCTTGTTTTAGACCATACAATGTTTTCCTCAATCTACATACATAATATTCTTCTGAAAGTTGAAATCCCTTTGGTTGTTCAATGTATACTTCTTCAAGGTTTCCATTTAGAAACACAAATTTAACATCCATTTGATAAAATTTAAATCCTTTAAAAATCCTAAAAAACATGTTATGTTTTGAGTCAGCACCAGTCGAACTACGTGGTCTCTTTGTGTATAACGTAGGAAAGGATTATCAGCCCCCGAGGCCTTAGGTCAATCCCTTTAGGTATCTATCATGCTTTCTTTCAACTTAGTCCAAAAATTCAAAATCCAAAAACATTTAAAAAATAGAAAAGATCAAAAGCATGCTCTTATCAAACCAAGTGAACTACGATCCTTCACATGTACAACGTAGGCAATGCTTATCTTTGATGAGCCCCCAAGGTCCTAGGTTAGTACCCTGAAAACAACAAAAACAACATCAAACAAACTAAGAAAATAAAAAAGGTCCTACCTCCATCATCACCAAACAATATAAACTTTGCAGGCATAATAAAAAAATAGTAACACTTACCCTTTGACAACACAAACAACAAACAAAACAAACATCAAAATAAAAAATTCTAAAGTGAAGATCGAAACAATTAGACAACTATCAAGTGAAAACAATTCCAAAGTGTTAACTATAGACCTATTGACAATTCACCAACATACTGAGATATTTCTTAACGGATAAAACGTTCCTACAATAGACATCATCAACACCAGATAACAACTTGAAACCTCAAAACACATATGGCAAGTGATATTGCAACATTGTTTATCTTTTTGTAGTCTTATCTTTTTTTGATTTATCATAATACCACATTTCAAAGATCTCTCGAGGATGTCCATAAGGATTTAGAGAAGGAATGGTGGTATTAACTATCAATTTTTGTCAGTTCTGTTTGTGAGATGTTTTTGTGATACTACCATGGTGAATACTTGCTTTGTTTTATATGGAGGTTGTTTTGTGTACCAGTTGCATGTTAGGTATTTCATACCTCTATGTGTAACTAGTCTGAAAAGTTTTAACACAACTCAACCATATATTCTAACAAAGTTTCCGTATGTCCGGTATGAGCAAGAATATTCTTTGTGTGCTAAGTCAAAGTCTATGCAATGGATACAAAGCCACCTTGGTTATTAATACCTTGGTGCATCGTATCTATTTGTTACATAAAAAAGAATATTTAAAAATACGAAGCCTCTATGCAAAGTAAAAACAACTCATTAGTAACTAACAACATTAACTTTATATCCATCATTTAACATTTCTTCTAACTAATAGCTCCATCCTACATCACAATATCATTAGTACCACATCCATCTTGCATCCACAATTTCATCAATACATATCATGATGATAATAAATCAATAAAAACATCATGCATCGTATATAATCATACATCACATATATGAAGATATCATTAACCATCATATATATCATCATCCATCATATACATGATAAAACATCATATATCATATAGATATATAGATCATCCATCCATCCACATCATATGCATACATCTAAAAAGTACAAAACATGAACATAAGCATATATACATCATCATCCATAATCATCTCATAACACATAATAAAGCCGAATCGAAACATGGTATATCTCATAAATTATCAAAAATGAGAATGTCATATACATCATAATGTAACATGCATGATATCATATACAAAAACAATACATATATGAGGCCTCAACTAGGCCAATGGATATATATACAAAAAATCATGTCACAACATAGGTCTTTGAACAATAAACATCATAAAGATCAAGTACAAATAGTCATACTGCCCAGCCGGAGGAGGGGATCTTTGATGATCATGGCTCTAGTGAGGAGAAGGTTGTGGCATGACTAACAATTGATTTGACTACCTCACTGAATGATCACCCAAATCGGCTACACCAGTACCTGTACTAAGCTCGCCAAATCGATGACGCCTTTGTGCTTTGGGAACCAATACCTCATATAGAGTCTGATAATAAGTAGTCTCTCTCATATATTGGTCTCGCTATGCTATGAGAGCATCACACTCTTCCTTGAGGGTATCCCTCTCAGCTATAATCACTTGCACCTATGCCTTGGCAACATCACATCGCCCAAATCTCGGTGTCTCTCTCCTACCTAAAGTTGTCCCTCTCTTGCCTAGTTGTATCTCGCTTGATAGTAAAAGTGGAAACCTATGCCTCTTCAACCTATTGCTACACAACCTCCACACTCTGGTAGTTGTCATCTGTGCTAACTAGACCTCTCCATCCCCATGTGGGGGAGGAGGATCCTGTGCCATGAGTGGATCCTGATGGATGGGATGATCCTACTAATCTTGATGCCCATCTTGTCTCACTCTATCTAGTTTCTCAATAACGATTTGGAGTCGTTGTTTGTCCCCTCTGCGATCAGTAATGTCTACTCTCCCAATAGTTGGCACGCGCCGGTAGGATCTATATACTTGAGAAGAACCCGAAGAGCCCACCATTGATCATAATCTGGGGTATTACCTGCATCTATTGGTCCTACAGGCCACCCCCATCCAATTGGGGCAAGTCTCCTAAACTCGTCCACTATTGCATCATGATCCGCCTACAACCCCCACACCTGGACCTCTCAGGTGGTCTTTCCAAAATGATCCTAGTAATCATCAACAAAATGACTGTCTCACCGAACTAGTGAAGTACTCGATCAAGTAGATATCTCTCAATCAAAGAAGGTACATGGCTGATCAACCACCAAGTATATCTACAAAATGGCAGCTACTCTTGATCGTCATGTCATGCATCACAATCCAACCACAACTTCCAAACAAAACCCGACATATCATCTATCATGTGACGCTAGTAATGTAGCTACCCAAGCCAAGTATAATGAAGAAAATCACTATATCTGTAAGTGTAAGGATCCTCTGGATCCCTATCCAAAATACCATCAAGCCTAGTAACTGGGATATGCTCCTAGGCCCACACTTGAAGCAAGGTAACCCAAAAAAAAAATGGAACTACCTCGAGGATAAGCGACCTCATGCATATCTCTATATAAATGAGCAAGGATACATAGGCCACATGCATACCCAGTACCATGCTCGAACATCTGCTCAATGCATGTACCCCAACCAACAAGAAACTGTATGCCTTGCCGATCAGGAACGATGATCTCAGAGACCAAAGTGCGTAGAACCAATGAAACTGGATCTGTACTGTCCACAAATAGAGACAAGTCTATCTCTAACTCTCGAAATCGAAGATGAAATAGGTCACAAGATCTCTATGAATCAGTACACAAAGGATCCTTCATACATCCTCTATGGTGATGGTGGCCTCGTCGGTTGGCAGATGAAAGGACGATGACTTAGAGTGCCACCTCTCAACAAGAGTGATCATCATCGCTTTGTGGCATCTAATCATTGGCATGTAACATATATGTCGTAGCCCCACAACGTCTAACACATCTCGCTCAAGCTTGTGAAAACCAGTGATCAAATCGAACAACTCGCATGATCGTCGCTCTCTCGAGTAAAGCAGTTTGGGAACCGCCTGCAAATATTCAACACACGATGTTAATAAATTGCTACAAAAACACGAAATGAACATAAGATTACAAACAAACTGGCTCAAACTTCCAAAAATAGAAAAAGCGGTCACTTTTTTGTCAAAATCGATCACTTTATTGTCAAAAGCGATAAAAAATAGTCAAAAGCGAACCTATTTTTGGTGAAGGTGGTAAGGAAAATCAAAAGTGCTCAAAATGGAAAAAGCAAACAATTATCTCAAAAGTGATTTTTTTTTACAATGGTGGCCATTTCATGTGAAAAAAGTCAAAAGCAAAGATTGTAAACAAAGGCATATACAAAAGAAAACATTTGAGTCAAAAGCGAACAAATAAATCAAGTGGGAGTAGAAAACTCAAGAGTGGTACATTCACAAATATTGAAAGTGGCAGAAATGATTCAAAAGCGAAAAATCACAATCCTACTGCTATCACCTAAAATGTTTTCATGCATTAATTACTTAAAAATAGAAAATTGAAAACAAGAAAGGAAAGGGTACATACTAGTGCACTGACGCCAATAGGCTGGCCGAACTCATGAACTGCATCTGCGTGATGTGGGGCTCCTCGAATCCTCACCATAGCTCCTCGATAATCGCAAAATCAAGAAATCCAGAGTAAAGAAATTACTATAGGCTTAGAATGCAAATGAGGTAAATTAAACCCTTACCTATTTTAACCCCCCAAACCCTAATTTTTTTACCTAGGAAACCCTCCTAGGTTGAAATTAGGAGCTCCCAGGAACATCTAAACTATCAACGTGGGTCCTATAAGCTTATTTTTTCATCCTCTATGCATTTGGACTGAAATGAAAAATTGTAGCAAGCTCGAGCCGAAAAATGATTTTTTCGGCCAACCTCTCGAGGGGACAACCCAGTGTTGTACCATCTTTCCGCTAATCGTTGGGGCATATAAATTTTTTCAAATCTTGATCTTAACATTGAAATATTTGAAAGAAAGCAACCAATACTTTGTTTCAAAGAGGGGAAAAATGTAGACATGTAAAAATGACCTAACACTTATCACACATCCTGAATGACATTTTCTCATCATCAACATCATTATCATCTAAAATCACTATATTTCACATCAATTGCATCAAAAATCCCAATTTCCTCTATTAATTGATTAATATTACATTATTTAATGAATTCACTTTTTCATCATTTTTTACTAATTAAATAAATTTTATTTATTTAATAAAGTCCTAATCTAGCTTTATTCCTCCTAATTATTTAAATAACATCAATTATTTCTTATGTCACTAATTTATCCTATTCCCCCAAATCAATTAAATTATTACTACTTAATAGTTTAATTAAATCACTTTCCCCTAAATTTGAATAATTAAATAAATTATTCAAACATCATTCAAAAAGGTCAAAACAAACAAATACAACTTGTTTGTGAAAGTCAAACATGATTTGCATATTCAACTCAAAAAGATTAATTAATTAATTACCCTCACCCACTTTAATGATTGAGTAAATTATGATCCCTCAATTGCTCACTCTGATTGGCTGACTAATTCATCTATTTCTTGACTGATTCATCTATTCTTCAATCCCATTGAAGGCTCAACTTGATTTCCTCAATCCTATAGATTAGGCAATCTATTTCCTCAATTCCACTAAACACTCAAATTGATTTCATCAATCACACTGATTATGTAATCAAAATTCAGTGATTCTTCCCATCTAATTCCTCTCAACAGTTTTGAACCATTGATCAGGATATTCTACTACACGATCTCAATCGTTCATTTCAAAAAAAAATCTATATAATGTAATCATCTTCATCCTAAAAAATGATTGGAGAATGGACATCTTTTGCACAACGAAGTAATGCCAAATTGACAATCGATTTCACACAAGCTTTTACACACATCTTTGATCAACATCAACACACATTTGGATCTTTTGCAACGCATAAGTGGAGGCTTCACATTGATACAATGATCCAACATCATCGCGAACACACTTCGACACAGGATGGTAACACTATGTTTTATGAATTCAATATATGTTCTGTTCTTTGATTACATTGTTTGATTTCGTTTCTTCGTAGTTTCATTTCGTGAGTAATGGGTATGAATCTAAATCTTTCATTTGAATTAGATTAGTTTTAGTTCATTCACGTTTGATTATTTCATGCTTATCGATTTCCCCCTTACACAACAACATATTCCACATCAAAAATGATATCATCTCATATATCATCTAAAATGGAAATGTCACAGTAGATCATCATCATAACATGTGTGATACAATTAGTGAAAAAAACATATACATATATATGAGGCCCAAAAGGTCGATGAATGTATATACATCATATAAATAATATCTATGCTAGTCTCTACGTCATGAAACAATGTACAAAAATATCTCAACCTTGTTGCTCTATGTCTGGAGGTGGTCTCTCTTGATCATCGCGGGCAAGGACCTCTGAGGGTGCTTGATATGGGACGAGGATCTATGTGGCTGTAGGATATTCCTTTGAGGCTACTTTGATGGTCTGCTCACAGATGCACCCCCTGACCTACTGGGCTTGATAATGGCACTGCTCCTCGCACCAAAATTATCTGTCTCTGGGATCTCGGGACAACCACCTCGTATAGAGTCCTATAATATGTCCTCTCCTCCATCAGGGCATCTCACTCCTGCATGTACCTATCCATGTTGATGGTGGAAGTTTGTGAGATCTCAAATTGTACTCTTTGGCTTCACTTTGTATCCCTCTCAGCTATGGCAATATTTCTCTCCTTGCGAGCTTGATCCCACTCAGTTGTAAGAACCACAATCTGTGCATCTATTGAATATTTGTGAGCTATCGCAACATCTCTCTCTACTTCCCTGACAT
>VDFB02392610.1:0-26950 GCA_007258455.2 Sequoia sempervirens | reverse complement strand
TAGTTTATCTTTCTTCTTCATTTCATTATCTTTTCAAGGGTTTAATTACCAAAAATGGGGTTTGACCAAGGTAAATGCCTATTTACTAACCCCTAATCATTTCCCCCTATTTCATGTTTATTTAAAACCCTTTGTTTATAGATTTGATAGTTTATTAGGTGTTGAAGATTGATTTCCAAGTCAACTAGGTGCTTCAAGTCAACTTGAGTAAAATTCAAGCTTGGGGAGAGTTATTTGTCCATTTTCTATAGATCTAACTTTGGCAACCTGACAAACAAATATTTCCAAATCTGGTGATGTAGAGTTGTCTCCTAATTTTTTTAGAAATTTGGGAGAGGACTGATTCTCTAGTGGTTGTGAATGAGTCCCATCTTAGGACTGGAAACTTGATTTTTGTTAGATTATGGATCCCAACAGACAAAAACTAGCTCTCAACAACTTTTCACCAATAGGTGGACTAATTCACCACCATGGGCAAATGAGTCCCACTGTGAAAAATTAGTAATTTCCATCAACATCCAAAACACTCTAGAATCATCACAATTCATCCAAGTGAACTCATATTCATTCCTATACCTTCTATTTCACATTATTTCCTCATTTACATAGTCATTTGCATATCACATTGTGTTTTCAAACAAGGCATAAATCTCACTCTTGCATTCATTTTCAGTCATTAAAATTAGTTAATTTCATTTATTTAAGTTCATTTACATTAAACAACATTGCATACATTCTGATTTGAGTGATACATTAGAATTTTTGGCCCTACCTCTCTCCTTTTAGGTGAAAAACCCTAGAAGTGCAAGAGTAGTCCATAGGGTCCCAAAAATCTATGTTTCATTTTCGTGAACCTGAATTTTGAACACTTTGAATTTCTGATTGCATTCACATATTGCATCTTAGTTTCCATTTGCATTAGCATTCAATTGGGACATTGATTTGTTATTGCATTCTAGGACTTTTCATTTTGCATTAGTAAAAACTTCATTTAGCTTTCATTTTTGCATTACATCTCATTGAAAAAATTAAAAATCTGCATTTTTCATCTGTAATTGCATTTTTTAGAGAATTTAAATCATCTTTAAGTTTACTAAAAACACTAAAAAACTTCATACTAGGACTCATTTGCCACCTAGGGTGAATCAGTCCCTCTGCACTTTTTAGACATCATTTTTGGCATTTTTCTAGAATTTGTTTCCATTTCTATTTTATGTAGTTGGATCTCTATTATAGTTAGTAGACTCTCTATTATTTTCATTTTAGAACTCTTAGATTAGTTTGAATTTTCCTTCACCCCTCCTTTATGGTACTTGAATGAGTGTTTGGTTCCCCATTGATCATACTTTGGTGAGACAAAGTTCTAGACTCATGGCATCCCATGATAGGACTTTCGTTGTGGACCTTGGCATCTCACGAGCTCCTACTCCTAGTATGGACAATGGTGCATTAGGCCCTAATAATACCACTTCCATGCGTTCACCTTTCCATCCAATGAATGTTGACAACCAAAACAATTCCCTCTCGCAAGAAAAGGTCATTAATATTCATGAGGCCTTTGCACATTTACAACAAGACTTGTCACTTGAAAACATTTCCACAACTACCATACCTGCCATTGAGAATCTTAATCATTTGATTGAAAGTGATGATGGCTTGCAAATGATGAAGAAAATTGTTGAGATTTATTATAAACATGTCTCTTCAAATACCCAATTTGCAACCATTCTTGTAAGCTGAGGAGCACCTCAAGTTCCTCCCCTTCAACCATTGCTTCCATCCCAACTTATACCAATCCTCAAGTCCATACAACTATGCATCAGGCTACTTCTTTCTTGATTTCCACTAGCGTTCCTACTTCTTTTTGTGGCATCACAAGTCCCTTCTACCACTTTCACACCTCTTAGCATTCCTTTCTCTTTTCCTAACATCACTTACACTCCATCACCATTTTCCCTTCCACCTCAACCCACATATCCTGATCCTCTTCTTACACAACTTCTCACTACCATTTCATCTATGCAACATCAACTTTCCAACATCATTCAAGGTCAATCCATTCCAACCACATATTATGTGTGTAGTAGTCCATTATCCTTATAAATCTTATGTACCTTGATGCCACAAGGGATAGAAATGCCTTGGTTTGAAAAATATGGAGGAAAAGGAAATCCTTTCAACCATGTTAATTCTTCTATAGCTTTGTGTAGTGACTTTGTCCTTGACAATAAAATTTTAGCAAAAAAATTTCCAAGTACCTTGAAAAATACTACATTAGAATGGTTTTCCAACTTTCTAATCATTACATCCATTCATTCAATGAAATTATTGTGGATTCTTTCATTAGTAACTTCCAATTTAATATGACACCTAAAAATACAATGGAAGACCTTATGAGATGTAGACAAAACACAGATGAAAAAGTGACAGGTTTCGTCTCACATTACCAATCCTTATATGCTCAAATTGATGTCAAGATTCCCAATGCACATCTACAGAAGATGTTTATCAAAAACTCGCACACCAACCTTTAGGATAAACTAATCATGATGGAATTTCCTTCATTCATGCATTTATGTACAACCTTATGTGACTACCAAAATTCATTTTCAAGTCGTGATTCAAAATCCACTTCTAGCCGTGTTGACAAACTAGAACACGCCAATCAAAACCAAAACAACACACAAAATTTTTGAAAACCTAATAGGGCCTTTTTATAGTTTAATCCACCTCCTCAACCTCAACCATAGCCAACCCAATCCATTCCAAATTAAGTGGCCACTATTAGGAAAGCCATGCCTTATCATTATGGAGATCCAAATAGACAATTCACTTCTTTATCTGATACCCTCCATCACACAATGAACCAATTAATTCAAAAACACATGCTCACTTTTCCACCCATTTGACCCTATTATCCAAATCATCCACTACCACCTACCTTCAAACCTAATTCTTATTGCCATTTTCATCATCAAAATGGCCATGACACTAAACATTGTAAGTTCCTTAAACATTTAGTTCAAGAACTCATTGATTTGGGTGAATTGACCATTGCAAGTGTTAATGATCAAGGCAATAACTTTATTGCACCTCCTAACCAGAATTTACAAATTTTCACCAATCCTATGCTGAAACATACTACTTCATTTTTCAAGGCTAGTGAACCTTCCAAGCCTGATGTAATGACTATTGATACAAATAATGAACAACATGATGCAACTCCTATTGTTACCAAAGATAGTCCTATGGATAACCTTGTGGCTATGATAGATGTTATCCCTCGTAAGGGCCAAACCACCAAATCACTTGATATTAATTTTTTCTACTAAAGACATACTCCAAAATTTTCCTGATGGTCCTCTCTACATGGCTAGTAGAATCTATGATAAGCCCACTAATGGGATATTAATAGATCCCGCTTGTGGTGTGAATGTGATCACATAAGAGTTTTTGGTATTACATGAACTATATCAAGATTATTACAATAAACCCACAACATGGATTAAAAAACATAATGGTTTTTCATGCCCTACAATTGGATCAATCATGCTACCCTTACAAATAGGACCTAAAGCTTTGGATGTAATATTTTCAATTATTTCACAATCTGACCAATTTCATTTGTAGCTAGGCATCCCTTGGCTTCGCTCAATGGAAGCAGTCCCATCAGTTGTTCATAAGTGCTTGAAGTTTCCACATGACAACGAGATAGTCACCATACACCATAGTGGCTTTAATCCTTTATCTTCCAAAGGTAACTTCTCATTAGAAGCCTTCTGGCCTGAACCCATGGAACTAATCACCCCTTGCAAGGACTTCTTCTTCATAGCCTATGAAAATTTTAAATCCAAAAAGATAGCCAAATTATCCCTTCATAACTCATCCCCATCCACTTCCACACCTCCTATCATAGATGAAACCATGCTTCAACTTGAGTTTGACATTGATCAATGCGTCCAACCTCTTGAACAACCACCCTTCAACACTTCCCCTTCATCATTTAAAAGACCAAGAGAAAGTGAAACCAACACTGTTGTGCCTCCTTGAATTAAACAAGTGTATAAATCCAAAGAGAAAATGGTTGATCCATCCTCTTCTATTTATTCTATTATTCCCCTTTTGGAAGCAGAAGAACCTATGATGACTCAATCCACTTCTACACCTCAACAATTCCAAAACAGAATTAAATGGAACCACAGTGCTAGGGAACGAAGGTGTCATCGTCGTCTCCTTGCTCATCAATATTTCATAGAAGACAATAAATAAAATCAACCTTTACCTTTGATAGAAGTAATAGATGACCACCCTCTTTCACTTGACCCACCACAAGACAGTCTAGTGCAACAATCACATAAAATTGAACCAATCCAACAACCTCAAATTTTGATACATCCATCTTTAGAAATCACCCTCCATCCTCCTATTTTCATTAATCTTGATGATGATAATGATGATGCGGAAATTTCCCAAATTGATGAAGAAGTGCATGATGATTTAAATTCCTTATTTTCATCTACAATGAGCTTAAATGATACGTCCTCTCCACCAAGTGAAGAACTTGGTACAACTCCTAGTTCAGTGCTTACAATTATTCCTTTGGATAGTCAACTACCCTTGCATTACACTAAACATGATTGGGAGGAGAATGACCTGTGAGATGGTTGGCTTGCATTCACCTCACTAGCCTTTTTAATTTTCTCTTTTTCTTTTCCTTTTCATGTGTGTATCGTATTCCTCCATATCATGTGTTTGATGTTCTCTCTCTTTGTACACTTCTATTCGTACCTCTATTCTTCTATTCATTGTGCATTTTATTTTTCTATTTTTGTTTTGTGTTATTTTAGGGATGACACAAAGCATTGAGATGCCCTATGTCTCTTCCATGTCGACCCCAAAAGGTCCTTGTCTTTTTCTATTTTTGTTTTGTGTTCTCCTTTTGGGGATGACACAAAGCATTGAGATGCCCTATGTCTCTTCCATGTTGACCCAAAAGGTCCTAGTCTTTTTCTCTCCTTTTTTTGTGTTCTCCTTTTGGGGATGACGCAAAGCATAGAGATGCCCAATGTTTCCTCCATGTTGACCCACAAGGTCTTTATCTTTTTCTCTTTTTTTCTGTGTTTTCCTTTTGGGGATGATGCAAGGAATTAAGATTGAAATCTCTCCTTCATGTTGACCTAAAAGATTTTTCATGTTCTTTTTCCTTTTAGTTTTCTTTCTTTTCACTTGTGTTTTCCTTTTGGGGATGATGCAAAGTATTGAGAGCATAATGTCTCTTCCATGTTGACTCAAAACTCACTTTCATTTTCCTTTGTTTTTTGTCTCTTTGTGTCATTCTTCTCGTTCTATGTATTCGAGGAATGATGACAATTCTGGGCTCTTTAATAAAAAAATTTTGCAGTAACGAACATACTAACCCCAAATCCATAGATCCCTTATGAGTTTGGTGTGATTTCTTTCCTGGGGGAAAGCTCTCTTTTCTTTTTTTTCATTTTTCCTTGACATGATGCAGCCTAACTTCAAAACATATGACTTGGCATAGAGCTTTCCAAGTTGGCTCTTATGTATTGTTTTCCTTTTGCATTTTCTTTTCTACTATAATTTAAATTAATTGCTCACAGAATGATGTGTAGCAATTCCTTTAAAGTGGGGGGCATACATTACCATTAATTCATTTTCATTCTTGGTTCCTAATGTAGCCTTGTCATTTATTTGATGCACTCATCACTTTGTCGATGATATTGGGTGTGATGTCCTTCATAAGTGTGATCTATCTTAGCATATTACATTCCTCTTGGTGGCCTGATGCAATGTAATGCATCCCCTAAGTTGTGAATATACTATTCTTTGATTGGTCCTCTCTTGGAGACATTAGACACAATGTTCCCTAAGTGACTAACCTTGCATAAACTAAACAAGACTCCTTTGAAAATCTTTTCACATTTTACACTTTACATTTTGCATTCCTTTTTTCCACCTTGCATAACGCAAATTGCATGCCTGTGGTACATTTTCTTTTTGTTTATGAGCATTTTCTTGTGGCACCTTGTTAAAGTTATTAGGTGGTATAACTTTCGCATGGTTGAGTGGGAAGCCTAACTAGTAGCATGATTTTTCCCCATAGTCACCTTTGTGTTTGTGATTGCATACCAACTAGCATATGTATCTTACCTTTTTGGGATTTCTCACCCTATGGAAAACTAGTTATGTGGCCCTAGAGTGAGTATACAGTTGGGATTTCTCACCCCACGTACAACCTAAAGTTTCATCACCCCAGAATGAGTACACATTCTCTTTTTCAAACAATCAGCCTAGATCTCTTTCCACAACTAGTTGGATTGATGATCAAAGCTTCATCCAAATCATTTCAACACTTGTGTGCTCCTTTTTTCTTATGTCCAATTTTCCATGGGATCTTCATCCTAGGGGATTCATCATCCCTCTTGATGATTGTCATTCCATCTTGCTAACATAAGTGCATTTGAACCCTCCACTTGATGTTCATGGCTACTTGAGTGTGAGTTTGAAGAAAGTTCATCCTCTCACTAAAGTGGGGGCTAAATGTGCCATAGAAAAATGGCCCCGTGTCATTTTCATGGCCTTTTACGTCTTTTTCATGGTGTTGGAACTATGTTGCTTTGATTTTATGTTGTAACATGGCTTGAACATGCTTATTTAGGTACTAAAACTCAAACAATGACGTCTTGTGAAGGTGTTGTGAAGTGTTGTAAGATATTTTTACATTCTTCTAGACTCTATTTAATGCAACTTACCTAAACACCACCTTCTCACTCATCAACAAGTCCTATTTTGAAGTGTTGTAAAGTCTTATAACAAGCTTTCACGCTCTTCTATGCATATTTTCACTATTTACACCCTTCCCATGCTTTATTTGGTCTCTTTATACCCTCATAAGTAGTAATTAAGTGTATTTTTGCATATTATCCTAACAAATAACATTAAATACAACATTTTTCCCAACACATGTTTTTAGGTCCTAGGTGGGACCCATTCACCATGGGTGGTGAATGAGTCCCCCTTCACCCCAAATTCAAAATATTTAAAATTTCCTTTTAGTATTTTATTCAAAATCACTTGATGTCAGCCTATGATGAGGTATGAATGGATACTAAAGTACAAGTGTGTATAAATATGTGATTTTCACCTCATTTTACATCCTCCCATAATCTCCTCACTCATTCAATAATTCAATCTCACATTTCAAGCACTATTCAAGCACTTTGAAGCAACCATTGACATTACTTCAGACTTGCATTATCATGGGTTAGGTAAGTTGATAGCACTTGCATGTTATTAGTTTATCTTTCTCTTTCATTTCATTATCTTTTCAAGGCTCTAATTACCAAAAATGGGGTTTGACCAAGGAAAACCCCTATTCACTAACCCCTAATCATTTTTCCCCTCTTGCATGTTTGTTTACAACCCTTTTTTTGTAGATTTGACAGGTTATTAGGTGTTAAAGATTGATTTCCAAGTCAACTTGAGTCAAATTCAAGCTTGGAGAGAGTTATTTGTTCATTTTCTATAGATCTGACTTAACATTTCCAGATCTGGTGATGTAGAGTTGTCTCCTAATTTTTTAGAAATTTGGGAGAGGAATGATTCTCCACTTGTGGAAAATGAGTCCCACCTTAGGATTGGAAACTTGAGTTTTGTTAGATTATGGATCCTAATAGATAGAAACTAGCTCCCGACAATTTTTCACCAGTAGGTGGACTTATTCGCCACCCTAGGAAAATGAGTCCCACTGTGAAAAATTAGTAATTTCCATCAGCATCCAAAACACTCCAAAATCATCACAATTCATCTAGGTTCAATTAGATTCATTCATGTACCTTTTATTTTGCATTATCTCCTCATTTACATAGTCATTTTCATATCACACTGTGTTTTCAAACAAGGCATAAATCTCACTCTTGCATTCATTTTTAGTCATTTAGATTAGTTAATTTCACTTAGTTAAGTTCATTTACATTAAACAACATTGCATGCATTCTTATTTGAGTGATACATTAGCATTTTTCACCCTATCTCTCTCCTTTTAGGTGAAAACCCCTAGAAGTGTAAGAGTAGTCCATAGGGTCCCAAAAATCTATGTTTCCAATGGTCTCCTATTATGTTGTCTTAAAGATTTTTAAATCCCTATAATTCTCAAACAGGCTCATGCTCGTGTTTGTGGAAGTCATTTTGGAGGTCGTTCATTAGTGTAAAAACTTATTCGTATGGGTTATTATTAGAGACATATGGAGAAGGATTGCTTCACCTATGTTAAACAAAGTCACAAATGTCAAGAGCATAGCAATATGATTCACGCTCCTACTGCAAAACTTTGTGCCAATTTTCCCATTTGGTTGTTTTTTAGTATGGGGGTTGGATCTTATTGAAATAAATTCACTGCCTTCTTCCACTGGACATATTGTAGACACCTAAAAATGGTCTAGAGAATCTAATTAATTGAATACGACTTATTTGATTAATTAATCTTAAATTCTTCTACTTAGTAAATAAATAAAAATATTTATTTATATTAAGTTCATTTATAATTCTTCTATTTTTCTCTCTTAATTAAATAAACAAAATTAAAAACTTTGTTTTATTTAATTGTTATCATTATTTCTTCTATCTTAAAATTAATACACAATTTAAATAAATTGTGTTATTTAAAATCACATTTCCTCTTAATTAAATAAAGATTGCTAAAAATCTTTTATTTAATTATCATTCTCCTTTTAATTTAATAAAACAAACCCTATAGTTTGATTTATTAAATTATTTATTCCTCCTTTTGCTAAATTTAAATAAATTAAAAATATTTAAATTTATGCATAAAATTTGCACTATTCACTCACCAATAAATATTTATTTCTCACCAATCAAATTAATGGCACTGCCATTCACGGGAAAGCTTCAGGAAAAATTTGCAGGAAGTTCTCTCAATAACCTTCCACCCACCTTCCTTCTTATCTTGCCTGGTGTTTTCATGGGGAGAAACCATTCTCCATGATCAGCTCCTTCTTTTCATCCCAAGCTTTTAGATTCTCCAGAAGAAATCACAGCCCCTCATCCCAGTTTCCTGTGCAATTGTGCTGCCATGAAAGCTATAAATACAGCTCTTGGGCTACACAAAAAGGATCCTAACTTATGCAATTTTACTCTGTAGGTTTCCAAACATTCAAGCATTCCAGCAATCAAGTTTTAGGATCAATCCATCAAGCTTTCTTTAGCACTTCATAGTTTTTCAATCATGGCTATTTACAGTAGTTTATTTCTCATGAATTTTACTGTAGAATCATCTTAGTTGCATTATAGAATCATAATAGATTAATTCTCATTCTCTAAGTGTCACTTAATAGTTTAATTATCTTACGAATCTGAGAGCTAAGTAAATTAGAGAAGTCTTTAGAGTTAGAGAGCAATAGGATAAATTTATGTAGATTTTGTAGTTTAATTTAGTTTAAATTTCTTAATCTTAGATGCAATATCTTATTTAGAAGCGTAGATGCATTGTTTAATTCATTTTTCCCCTTCTACTGCTTACAAAATGGCGCCCACCGTGGGGCAATACCCCGTATTTTGCTAACTTTTTAAAAATCTTGTCGTACAGGTATCGGCGTGAAAGTTTTCACGGGATCGAGAGTTTTTGCAGCGCGCCGGTATTCTATTTTAGCACGCCGGGTTCCTGTTCCAGCACGCCCAGTTACTGTTCCAGCGCGCCGAGTTTCTGTTCCAGCGCACCAGGTTACTATTACAGCGCGCCTAGTTTCTGTTCCAGCGCGCCACTTTTTCTTCTTTAAAAACATTTCTTTCATCTGGATCCGACGCGTCTGCGGCCAGTTTTTATTTCTGTCTTTTCTATTTGGTTAAAATTTACCAATCCTAGGATAGAAACAATAAAATTTACCAATCATAGGATAGAAATGGAGTAAAATTTACCAATCCTAGGATAGAAACATCACACTTCTTTTTGAGGTTTTAAAATTGAACATCTTGCTTGTCATGGAGCAATATCTCCATTAGAAGTAAATCATTTGTCTTTTGGGTTTAAAAAGAACAACATTTTGCTGTGATTGGGTGATAGGTTTATGCTCTCCCCTTAACTGGGTGCATCAGAATACTAGACTCACCATTTACTTTATGCAATTTTATGCTTTCTTAAAACCTTTAGACAGGCCTGCCATAGTGGGAAAAAGTACTCACCCTACGGGAACGACCTGAGTGGGGATAGCCAAAAGCCATGGTATTCCAACCCACTTTAAAATTTATGTGAATTTGGGGAAACCCTCTTTCAACTGAAGTGCGCAGGATAACCATCCCCAAAATCTTTGTTGTTTTAAAGATTGGGAGGTCCTGAGGAGTTTATCCATTTTCACTCCAGAGCGGAAACCCTATCTAAGGAAACCTAGAAATAGAAGCAATGGGTTCACAAACATTGTAATACTACGTGATTAGGAAGAATCTACCCTCAAGCACTCACCATATAATTGCCAAAGAGTTGTTTTCTTTCGAGGGGATCCCGTTATCCGCCGAGTCCTTTCACGATGCAGCACCTAGAAAAGACAAAACGGAAACCCTCACAGGGAATTTGGCAAGCTATAATGAGAGTCGGCCGCACTTAATTCCAAAGGCACATTATTAAGGCCGTTCAAATTTGCCTGCGCGATGACCTTTTGTCTCTAGGAGTGAGTCTGTTTGAATTGTCTTATCTTGTTATCAAACCAGTAAAAATCAAGAAGAATCATTGATTCTTGAGAACATACACTACTTGTTTAGATTCTAGGATTTTAAATACAACCATTCTATTCTTGATTGCTGTGTTTTCTATCATTAAACTCAGATAAGATCATCATAAAAATCCTAAAAATCAAAGCACTTGTGGATTTCTCATGATTCGAGATTGGGTATCCACCAAGTTTGTCAAGAAATCTCTTGCCAAACGAATCCGAAAACCAAAGAGGACACTTGCATACAAACAACTCCTAAGAAAACAAAGATTTCTATATCAAAGCAAGAAAGTTCTACTCCAACATAGAACTTTTATTCATAGGTATCATGATTTCTCTAGAGGTTATACAGACGACTACGTCGTAGCTCCCTTAGATTCACAAGCATATTTCCAAAGAAGAGCTCTTAGGCAACACCACAATCATAGTCAGAGAATTCGTCCAGAATACATCCCACAACCCGCCATCCAATATGATACCAGACCCAATGAGTTTCATAGAATAAGATAGTTTTTCTCTGTCTTAAACCCCTTAAGGTCATAGTTTTAGCGTGCCCGGTATTTGTTTTAGCGAGCTCGGTATCTGTTTTAGCGCTCCTGGTTTCTATTTCAGCGCACTTGGTCTCTATTTTAGTGCGCCCAGTCTCTATTCCAGTGCGCTTGGTCTCTATTTTAGCGTGTACGGTATCTGTTTTAGCGTGCCCAGTCTCTATTTTAGCGCGCCCGGTATCTGTTTTAGCGCACCCAATCTCTATTTCAGCGCGCCCGGTCTCTGTTTTAGCGCGCCATAAAACCCAAAAAATAGAGAGTTAATAGGACATTCTGTGAGCTTTCCCATATCGAATACAAGGTTCCCATCAGTTCAAAACATTTTTTTTCACAGTCTTGAACACTTAAGTCACGCAAAAGAAAAAAGCTTTACCCCTACACCTAGATCTTGCAGCATCTTACATAGTGTCATTTTCACCAAAATTTGAGTTTTTCTGTCAAAGTTTCCCCATCAAGGATTCTATCATCCTTTCATCACGAAACTAGATAAGACGAAATCAGATTATAAAACAACAACCTTGGCACTTATCCAATCAAATCCAAGATCAAAGTCTAGAGTAAACTTTAAATGTTTGTATGCCTATTTTCACACGAGCAGCATATCAAAAACAACAAGAACAAGAAAATGAAAAAATAATAGCCATGGCTGAAGAAAACCCTTGGGGACGATATAGCAACACTGATCCTCTTATTAACTCACATGAGAAAGAAATAACTGCGGAGGAAATCGAGAAAGTTCAACAAGACCCTCATTTCCATAAATTTATGGAAAAGATGCTAGAGCAAGACATGGAAAAGTATCTTCTACTACTAGCTGACAAAGGTGCTAAACTTCCTAAAGACTTTGATGTCAATCAACTCAAGGAAACAGCCACACCTAACTCAACTAGTATAGAAAATCCAAATCAAATAGATGCTTTGACAAGACAAATCCAACAATTGCAACTACAATTCCAAAATATCCAACAAGGGCCAACAAAGAGGTATCTATTACAAGACATTTGCCCTTATCCATTTGACTCAAGCATTAACATGATACCATTTCCAAGGTATTGTGAGTACCCAACATACAACAAGTATAATGGAAGAACCGATCCATTTGATCACGTACGAGAATTTCGAGCCATGAGCATAGAGTTCGCACACGAGGACTCTTACCTACTACGACTATTTCCAAGGGGCTTAGGGAACACTTGCATGGAGTGGTTTTCTAAATTAGAACCTGGGATTCAATCCTTTGAAGAACTAATCAATAGGTTCATAACACACTTCTCATTCAACATCCAACATGGGGTAACCTTAAAAGAACTCTACAACACCAAACAAGCAAAGGGTGAAAAATTTCTTTCCTTTCTCCAACGATGGAGAAGGCTATTTTCTAAATACCCTAGATCTATTCCTGAAGAGGAGAAGATAGAGATGTTCATTGATAACTTAGTAGATGACATGAATTATAGATTGGACTTACAATGTCCATCCACATTTGAACAAGTTATCGAAAAGGGACTCAAAATCGAAGAGGCTCTAATCAAAAGAGGAACAATCAAACACTTAATTGAAGGTTCAAGCAATAACCATTCCTCTAACAGCAACAACGAAAAGCCAAGATTTTGGCAAAAGAACAAGAATACTGATACCATGATCGATACACATGCACCTAAACCAGTATTCACCTTGACACCAACTACTACAAACAAACAAAACAATGGTTTTAATGTCAAACAAAGTAGTGATCAAGGAAATAATCAAAACAGTGGAGAAACAAAAGCCCAATCATTCCAACGACCCTCCAATAAAAGAAAATTCACACCATTAGGACAATCATTGGAATCAGTCCTCAAGGAACTTTTAAATGAAAAACTCATTCAAGTGCAAGAGGCTAGAAATTGGGACCCTCAAGTCAAACCATCATGGTGGAATGACTTACATTACTGTCACTATCATCAAAATAAAGGTCACATGACTGAAAATTGTTGGCAGTTAAAACATGCAGTACAAGACCTCATAGATCAAAAGAAAGTATTCGTAGAGGGCCCTCAAACAAACAAAGATCATACAACATTCAAAAATCCTCTACCCAATTATCAGAAGGGAGAATCTTCTTCCACAAACACCAAAGGTAAAAACGTTGGTTATGTTTATGACGCAACAATCCTTTGTTTTTCTGCTACCAAAGAGGAGGAAGAGTTATGCAATCAAATCAATCAGAACAATGACATTACATCTACCAATTTGGTACAACATATGGACAAATCCGAAAACCAAATCAATGTAGTCACACTCAAAGGGAAACAAGAGTACCAACCGGGTAATGCCACAACAAGGGCACAATCCAAAGTTATATTGAAAGGAGCATCAATATCATCCCCATCAGTGGATCCCCCCTCCAATCAATATAATCTCATCGATCAATTGCAGAAAATACTAGCACAAATATCAATCTTGGAACTTTTGAAGATCTCCCCATCACACAAAGAGGTTCTTGAACAAGCTCTCGTATCAACTACAGTACCTAACAATCTGGATGTGTGTCAATTCCAAGCTATGGTGGGACATCTATCTGCACCTCATTGCCTTTCATTTTCTGAACATGATGATGTATCACTCACCCACCCGCATAATTCCGCCCTTCACATTGAAGTCCTTATCCATAAACATCGTGTAAAACGTGTCCTAATACATGGAGGGGCTGGTTTAAATATTTGTACCTTAAAGCTGATTCATGCACTAGGATACTCAGATGAAGCCATTGATACAAGAAGAAAAATCACAATCAAAGCATATGATGAAGAAGAAAGGTCCTCTAAAGGATTGATCATATTACCCATTCAAGTTGGGCCTATTGTCCAAAAAGTGGTTTTCCAAGTCTTAGATAGGGAACTGACATACAACATACTGTTGGGATGCCCTTGGATCCATGATATGCAAGCAGTACCTTCTACCTATCATCAATGCCTGAAATTTCCTGTCAATGGACAGGAGGTAACAATCACAACTGACTACAATGACACCCAAGCTTGTCATACATTGAAGACATCTCAGGATACATTCATACCTAACAATAGAGAAGTTGGCACATCAGATAGTGAGCAACAGCAAAGTTTCATTTCAAAGTGGCTTCCAAATCAACAAAAATCACAAGAGATAAGGATGGCACAATCTAACTCTTCAAATGTTGGAGAACAATTGGCTCCACTCTCACATCAATTCACCAAGGAAGTACAGATAAGTGACAAAGGAATTAGTGAATATGGTGTTGGACACTCATTTCATCTATCACAAATATTACCCTCTTTACAAACATATGGACAGCCATCTACAAACACCCACACTTCAGAACAATCTACAACAGCATTAGATGGCAGATTTGTAAAAGCTGGGAGCTTAGATGAAGAATCAGAAGATAAGGCCATACTAAATTGGCTTTATAAAGATGAGGAAGCCCCCGCTTCCACAAGTAACATCATAGAGACAACTCAATATGGGAAAGGAAAAACTATTCTTGAGAAGATGGGATATTCAGGACAGGGACCTCTTGGATTAAGGAAACAAGGCATAACAGAACCAATCCAGCCTCTTACGCTCCAACATAAGGAAAAAACTGGACTAGGATACACAGAAAAAGCAAGAGCAGAAATCACCAATAAAACTGTGGAGCGTATTCTTCAAATAAGAGATAATTCTAAAATAGATTCAAATGAGTATGAGTGGGACAACTTATCAGAAGTTTCCTATGAAGATATTCAGATTGACATTATCAAAAAGTATACCCCCAATCACGAGGAGGGTCAAAGCTCAAGTTTTAATCCTATTGTCTTTGAAACACAAAATTTTGATGACTCAAGTGAAGATGAACAGACATCGATTGAGATAAATGATGTGGAAGAAAATACCTTCGTAGGCCTCGACATAACCACAGACAACCTGGACGACATTTTCGTCCGAGCTTTCACAATCGCCGACCTCAACCCATCTAATGATTCGTTGCCTTTACTACATCCCGAACTTATCGAATGGGAACCCCAACATCCTATCAATCTCCCTGTTTTTGACAACGACTCCTCCATTATTAACTACCTTTGCTGTGAGGAATCTGATACTTGTTCTACCAATACTTCTTTTAATGACGCTTTTAGGCAGGAGGATGCCAAGCCTTCCAGTTGCAAAAATATGAAAGAAAAAAATGGATCTAATGGTGAAAACCATTCTATGGCAGTATTTGATCCTAAAATAGTAAAAACAAAGAACGCATCCGATGGCAAAAACCTCATTGAGGCACCAAAGGATGGAAGGTTTGACATCCTCCCGCAACATTACCATGAAATATCATCAGTGTTGATAGAACCCACACAGTCTATTAATATTGGCACAGCAGAGAAAGCAAGAATACTACACCTGGCCGCATCCATGACAGATACAGAAAAGCCAGATTTTATCAAATTCTTTGAAGAACAATGCATCAATTTTGCTTGGTCATACTCTGACATGCCAGGCTTGGACACAGATCTCATTATGCATCACTTATCCTTACCAGCTGGCACTAAACCAGTAAAACAAAAGCTGAGAAAAATGCATCCACATGTTGCATTATTAGTGAAAAATGATTTGAAGAAATTACTAGATGCTGGATTCATCAGATCTATTGATTATGCAGAATGGATATCCAACATTGTACCTGTTTCAAAGCCAGATAACACCATTAGAATATGTACTAATTTTCGGGATTTAAATAAGGCATGTCCAAAGGATGATTTTCCTTTGCCAAACATAGACATGATTGTAGATCTCACAGCCGGTCATCAAATGCTATCACTCATGGATGGATTTTCAGGATACAATCAAATCAAGATAGCCCCTGAAGACCAGGAGAAGACAACATTTACATGTCCACGGGGCACCTTTTGCTGGAATGTCATGCCTTTTGGGTTAAAGAATGCAAGAGCTACATACCAGCGAGCTATGACAACAATCTTCCATGATATGATGCACACCTTCATGGAGGACTATGTGGATGATATCTTAGCAAAGTCTTACACCAGGGAAGGACATCTAGAAATATTGGCCAAAATATTCGACAGGTTGGAAAAATTCAAAGTCAGATTGAATCCTAAGAAATGTGCCTTTGGAGTAACATCAGCAAAACTCCTAGGATACAGTTTCTACAAAGGGAATTGAAGTAGATCCAGCAAAAGTCCAAGCCATTATGGAAATGCCACCTCCTAAGAATATCAGTACATTAAGATCTCTACAAGGCTGACTACAGTCCATCAGAAGATTCATCTCTCAACTGGCCGATCGGTGTCATCCATTCAACCATCTTTTGCATAAAAATGTGCCTTTTAAATGGGATGAACAGTGTGAGAGTACTTTCAATCAAATCAAGCATTATCTGATGACACCACCAATCTTGGTACCACCCAGCGAAGATAAGCCATTGTTGCTATATATCACAACAACAGATATTTCTTTAGGAGCCTTGCTAGCACAAGAGGATAAAGAAGGAAAAGAACAGGCAATATACTATATCAGCAGGACACTCAATGGAAATGAAGTAAACTACACCTTCATTGAAAAATCATGCTTAGTAGTAATATTTGCAACACAAAAATTGTGACATTATATGCTCACTCACACTATCAAGCTCGTTGCAAAAATTGATCCTCTCAAGTATTTACTAAGCAAAGCAGCTTTAACAGGAAGGTTGGCAAAGTGGGTCATGCTCCTTAGTGAGTTTGATATTCAATATGTTGAAAGGCGAGCTATCAAAGGACAAATCATCACCGATCAATTAGCAGAAGCTCCATTATCAGACAGTCATCCTATGACCATGGAATTTCCCGATGCAGATATTCTCAATGTTACAACACAACCATGGCAACTCTACTTCGATGGATCCTACACACAACATGGATCGTAAAGTGGTAATTCTATTTGTTTCACCTCTTGGGCACAATAACTCACCATCATACAGTTTACTCACACTCAATAATGCGGTAGAATATGAAGCTTTGATCCTGAATAGCGGCTATTGAATGGAAAATCACAGAACTACAGGTGTATGGAGACTCCCAGTTAATCATCTACCAAGTCAACAATGATTACCAAACTAAGGATGACACACTGATTTTGTACAAGAGGCTGGTGGATGACCTAAGAAAATACTTCATAGAAATAAAATTTGAGCAGATACCAAGATCAGAGAACAAAGCAGCAGATGCCATGGCCACAATAGCATCTCTTCTACAAATGCCTGAAACGCAAGATCATTATCGATTTATTGTAGAACAAGTGTCAAATCCTGCATACGCAAATCCCAAATCTCAAACCATAAGCCTTTTGGATAGTGCCCAATCCTCCATTTATGGAGACATTTATGCTTATCTGAAAGATAATATCTTACCACCAGATCTTTCTCTCAACCAAAAGCGCAACTTCATACGCCAATCCGCCAAACATACCATTATTGCCGACACCCTTTACCGTCGAGGCCTAGATGGTACTCTTTTACGTTGTTTAGAACATGACGAATCCGCTTCCGCTTTACACGAGGTCCATGAAGGAATTTGTGGAACACATTCAAGTGGATTATCTTTAGCCAAGAAACTCCTTCATTTGGGGTATTACTGGCCACACATGGAACAAGAATCATATCAGTTTGTCAAAAGATGCCTCCCAAAAATGGCATGGAGTTGCATCCCATATGTGGATTGTAGGGACTTAGGTGGTACCCTGCACCTGGGTCTCCATTCACCACACCAACCCAGGCATGTGAGCCTTTAAACCATGTCCCACCCAGATTTGTATCTCATTCCACCATTCTCTGTTTTGTAGATATGGATACCCCAACAATCATCATGATAATGGCAGCTCTTTCTAAAACCAAGACGCCCAAGAGTCGGTGGTAGTGTTCCACATTCAACATCGCCAACTGACATCTCTACAATGGGCAAATGTAAGTTTCAACAAAAACAAATCTGAAAAGATTCTCAAGAAGACTGTAAATGAAGTGGGATGTGATTGGCACGTTCAGCTAAATCCTGCTCTTTGGGCTTACAGGACTAGTATCAGAACACCAACAGGAGCTACACCATATGCTCTTGTCTATGGATCAGAAGCAATACTACCTATTGAGGTAGAAATTTCATCCCTTCGATTCTCACTAAAGGGACTCATTTTAGATGAAGATTATAGGGTCTCTAGACTTCAGGAATTAGAGCTAATTGATGAACGCCGACAACAATAATCATTTGATACCATCAACAAAGGATGTCTAGGAACTATAATCATAGGTTAAGCCTAGAGTCTTCCAGCATCGAGACTTGGTCCCACGGGAAAACCCTAGAAACCGCTGCATGTAGAAAGAAGGGAAAGTTTGAACCTAACTGATAGGACCTTATGTCATCATATCGGGCCTATGGATCAGAGTATACCGGGACTGCCTACACCAGAAGGGAGACATGGGTTGAGGAGCCCATGAACAAGATTCTATCCTTTAATGATTCTACACTTGAGGATACCTAGCGCATACTAATAAAGTTGTCTTGATGAAAACTTGGCAAATAGGCGTCATGATGACAGAAAAAGAGAAAAATTAAAAAAATTAAAAAAATAATAAAAATAATAAAAATAATAAAAATACAAAATACAAAGGAAAATGAAAGAGGACACAATAAAAAAAAACAAGTGATGAAAACCTGGAAAACGGGCGTTACTTGTGATTTTCACCAAACTCCTCTATCTACTGGGTACAGTGTTGTTACGATTGTTTCCTTTCATATCATTTCCGTCTATCAGTTGAGATTATCACTATCCATATCGTAGCAAGGATACCATGTTTTACCCTAGCTTGGGGGCAACATCCTAGTGTTATCTAGTACAATTAGACTTTCCACTTGCATGGAAGGACAGTCAAACATGACAACATCAAGTGGCAATCCACCAAAATCCAAAAACATCAGAAAATACACCAAAATCCAAAAACATCAGAAAATCCAAAATCCAAAAACATCAGAAAATCAAAATAGAGTCTACATCAGTCAAAAGTGGAGTCTATGTCAGTCAAACTACGTGGTCTCTGCGTGTATAACGTAGGCAAGACTAATCTTTGATCAGTCCCCGAGACCCCTAGGATAGGTCTTTAGGTCACATCATTTGGTCAAACATTTGGGAAAATCATGCACACATCAGCACACACATCTCAACACTGATGATCTAATCTGAATAATGATTTGAAAATACATTAAGTAGAATTTGAATTGTTGTGCTTTTTATCATTTGATTATCATTTCTTTGGAGCAACTCAATGATGTATTGAACTAGAGAAGTAAGGAAGAAGAATGATACCTTTTCTTTGTTTGCTGTTTGTGAGTTAGTCATTATTATTTTGTGAATTGTCACGGGAAGTGCTCTACCAAGTATCATGGATGACATTCCGATTCACTTAAGAAAATGATTAATTCTTGTTTGTTTACACAAGAAATGCTCAGGTCATCATTGGTCTATCTTATACCATGATGCTTGTGTTCGCTTGCGATATCAAAAATCATGAAAGAAATACTCAGGTCATCATTGGTCTATCTCATATCATTGATGCTTGTATTCGCTTTCAACATTTTAAAATAAATTTCAGTGATGATACAAAGCAGAATAAAATGATTATTGAAATGACACTTAGATTTGCATTGATAAAATAGGCATTTGCATGGTTAACATAGATTACATTCATAATAATACATCTGCAGAGTACTATTAGCACAAGTTTCAATGATTCATTCACAAATGATGTTATCTTTTCTTATTTAAGACTGAGTATACTTGACACATGCAATTTTCATAATCAACATGCATATAGGATCATCTCTTCATCTCATCATAAATTCACAATAAAAAATCTCATTTCGTGATATCATATACATGTTATGTTACACCATTCATTTTTACGTTTACATAATCACATTATAGCATTCCATCTCATCTATCATTACATACTCATACATCATTATATTTTATTTACATTTCCATTCATCATCCATTTACATTTCATTTACATTTACATTTACCATCACATTTATCATTCATCATTCATTTCACTTATCATTCATATCTATCATTACGTTTATATCATCACATTATAGCATTCCATCTCATCTATCATTACATACTCATACATCATTATATTTTATTTACATTTCCATTCATCATCCATTTACATTTCATTTACATTTACATTTACCATCACATTTATCATTCATCATTCATTTCACTTATCATTCATATCTATCATTACGTTTACATCATCACATTATAGCATTCCATCTCATCTATCATTACATACTCATACATCATTATATTTTACTTACATTTCCATTCATCATCCATTTACATTTCATTTACATTTACATTTACCATCACATTTATCATTCATCATTCATTTCACTTATCATTCATATCTATCATTACGTTCACATCATCACATTATTGCATTCCATCTCATCTATCATTACATATCCATACATCATTACATTCACATTTCCATTCATCATCCATTTACATTTCATTTACATTTTCATTCATCATTACATTTTTACATACCATTTACAATTCATTACATCATTTCATTTATCACTTATCACATATTCATTTATCACTATCATTACATTTCCATACATCATTACATTAACATCACGTTTTATCTATCATACATTACATCTCATTAAGAAAAGAAATACATCATTAGTATCATTTCACATCATCATTACTGCATCCATCACATCAATACATCATAAAATCAATGCATCCATCACATAAAACACATAAAATCATGTCATAAATCAATCGAACCGTTGCACATATATATCTCATCAAGTGTAAAGTATACAATGAAGTCTGAAAAGAATGAAAATAACATCATGTCAAAAAAAGGATGTATCAATCTCTCAATGGGTACACATATAATCTCAAGTAGTACTCCCACCAGAAGGAGCAGGTCTAACACCAGTATCGGTACCACCACCAAACGTCCCAGGATCTCTCGGATCTCTCGGAAGAGGCTGTGTCACACCTCTGCTCACTATCCTCGATCGAGTCCTCTTTGAGCGTGACTGAGCATAGCTGACTCTCTGCTCTGGGGGGAAAAACTCATAGTAGCAGCTCCGGTAGAACTCAATCTCAGCACCTGCCCGCATGGCCTCTCGCATATAATCCGCTACAGAAGTCCCATCTGCCACTCTCTGTAACCTCTCTGCAGTCGCCTGTGCTATCTCAGTTGTCCATCTAATGGTATCCCGCTCTGAAGTCAAGGTTGTGATTTGTGCCTGGGCTGTGGACAACTGTGCTCGTAATCCTATCACCTGAGCCTATGCAGTCACTACTACCTGTAAAGCCCCATCTCTTTCACTAATCAGAGATGTGATCTGGGTCTGAGCAGTAGCTAGTTGTGCCTGCATCTGAGCCTGAGTTTGAGCTAATAAACCCTGCACCTGTGCTAACTGTCCCTGCAATGTCTGCACCTACACCTGTAAACCCGCAATCTCTGAGGGATCTGCCGATGAAGACGTAACAGCTTGCCTCTTACGAGGCGCACTGGAGGATGGCTCTGATGAAACTGCTATGCTTGGACCCCTCCCATCTCCACCATCATCGTCACTGCTATCAGAGCTCTCATCACTATCGGTCTTCGAGCTGCTCTCCACATCCACATCAACATCCTCCTCTCTACCCCATCTCTGACCAACCTGAACACCCCCTGTTGGTGCTACTGCTTGTGCTACCGGTGCTACTGTTGGTGCTGCCGCTGGTACAGGTGCTGGCTCATCTAGAATAGTGATCCGTGGAGGAGGATGTAGAGCCAGATACTCTCCATACTCAGGAGTAATAGGCACCTTGACAATATCCCGCCGAACATCCCATGCTGATGGCTGTAGAGCACGGTAACCCTCAACAAGTGCCCCGTAAGGCAAGCTGGGACCCCAATTAGGAACATCAATCCATCGTCGTCCATAATGTGCTACACCCAATGGCATGCACTGCACAATACCATACTTTTTGTACACACGACAAAACAGGAACCGCTCCAAAACCCTGGGGCTCTTCCCGATCAAATACATAGAATCAGACAAGAACCCCAACTCAATATCATCATCATCCCAGGCATCACAGTCTAGGTACGGATGCCAGGTCACTGCCTCTATATCATCAACGATTCATCTCCAATACTCAAGCTTACCCATCATATGTTGGGTAGGCCTGCCTCTATATCGAAATATATATGGCCTCGTCGCTGGTCTGGCCAACATTGGTACGGGACGCGTAACAGCAATATGCTCCCAGGCCCATACCTGGAGAAGGGTAGCCCCTGCAGATAAACTATTGCCACCGAGATATACTATCTAATGCAAATCATGATATAACTGGGCAAGCATGTACATGCCCCATGCATATCTCGTCCTATGGACCACCAGGCCCTCTAACACACGACCCCATCCAAGCGATAGACCCTTTGACCTCTTATCAGGACAAAGGAATCCACCAATGAAACCTGCCAAAACTGAAGGAAGAGGAGCATACGACTCATATATATCTATCCATGGGATCCACTCTCCTACAATGTGGGGATCTTGAAAGGCTCTCTACATGGCCTCTACACCGCCAACCTCCTTTGAATCATGAACCACGATCTCACCAACAAAGGGAATATGAAGAATACACCATACATCCTCTGGCATCACGGTCATCTCGCCAGTAGGTAAGTGAAAGGTGTTGTGGTCACTATGCCACCGCTCTGCCAATGCTGTCAATAGACCCCTATTGAGTCTAATATGGGGCATGTCAAGTAAAGTCGCCAAACCACAAGCAGCAATATGCTGTCTCTCATCAGGTGACAGTCTCGGTATCATATCAAAGGACCACGGGAACTGCTCTCGCACCTGGATGACATCTAACTGCTCCTATACTCATACAAAACAAAACATTTTAATCAAAATATCACAAGATCATCAAATTTTCTAAACATTGTGCTTTTACCTATCAACCTATCAAATCATCAGGGAACCCTCATCTATCAATTGGGTTCAATCATTCAGAATGCATAATTATTCCTCGCCTATCATGAGGGTAATTATTATCAATCAATAGATCTCGCTCATCATGAGATCAATTCTCACATATTTTAGTCAAAATCAAACTAAAATAGATGGAATCAAAAACAAATCAACGAAAATCAAATCGCACAATGCTACATCATTCTATACCAAAAGCGCTACAAAATTAACCTAACGTGCTAAAATTTCTGGCGCGCTACAAAACCCACCAGGTGCGCTACAGATCTGACCCTGTGCGCTAAAATATCTGGCGCGCTACAAAATTTCTTTTGATCGACATCACGCACAATCAATTCTCGCTACGCTAAAATTCTCGGACGCTACGTAACTTCTATCGGATGCGCCACGCTTTTTATTGGACCTCAGACAGCTAAAACTATTATGATGCTTACAACATGGCTGCTTACACCGCTCAAATACAAGACTAAACTCTAAAATATGCAAAACATCAAAAATAAAGGTGCTAATTTTGAGGACAAGTTGAGGCCATAATCGAGGTCCATAGTCGCTGGACGCCGATGATCTGCCAAGAAACGCTCGAGTCAGTGGGTGTGGTATGGGATCGGCATCCTAGCTCTGAATACTCTGGAGCGTCTCTATCTCATGATTGTCAAAGTCAATGCACAAATGACTTTTGAAAATGACCTTTGGAGCATTTATAGGCTATTTTTGGGGGATTTTAATGAGATTTATTTATTCTTGTCAATCACTGGGGCATTTACAATCTTGTCAGGAGATAAATTATTTCTTCATCTATTCATCATCAAACCATCATAAAAATTTAAAATTTTTGAAAATTCATAAAAAATCCAAAATTCATCAATTTATCTCCCGAGGGGGCATATATCATTATCATTTCAGAATTCAACATTTGGGGCAAGTCTGGGGCATGCTTTGAAACCTCACAATACCGGCAAATTAAGTAATCATTCTTTGAAGCACCATGTAAACACATCACTTCAAAGAGGGGCAAAATGTAGACACCTAAAAATGGTCCGAGAATCTATCTAATTGAATACTTAATTTATTTTGATTAATTAATCTTAAATTTTTCTATTTAGTAAATAAATAAAAATATTTATTTATATTAAAGTTCATTTTATAATTCTTCTTATCTTCTTTCCTCCTAATTCTAAATAAACAAAATTAAAAACTTTATTCTTATTTAATTATTATCATTTTCATCATATTATTTCTTCAATTAAATAAACAAAATTAAAAACTTTGTTTTATTTAATTGGGTATCATTATTTCTTCTATCTTAAATTAATACACAATTTAAATAAATTGTGTTATTTAAAATCACATTTCTTCTTAATTAAATAAAGATTGCTAAAAATCTTTTATTTAATTATCATTCCCCTTTTAATTTAATAAAACAAACCCTATAGTTTGATTTATTAAATTATTTATTCCTCCTTTTGCTAAATTTAAATAAATTAAAAATATTTAAATTTATGCATAAAATTTGTACTATTCACTCACCAATAAATATTTATTTCTCACCAATCAAATTAATGGCACTGCCATTCACGGGAAAGCTTCAGGAAAAATTTGCAGGAAGTTCTCAACAACCTTCCACCCACCTTCCCTCTTATCTTGCCTGGTGTTTTCATGGGGAGAAACCATTCTCCATGATCAGCTCCTTCTTCTTATCCCAAGCCTTTAGATTCTCCAGAAGAAATCATAGCCCCTCATCCCGGTTTCCTGTGCAATTGTGCTGCCGTGAAAGCTATAAATACAGCTCTTGGGCTACACAAAAGGGATCCTAACTTATGCAATTTTACTCTGCAGGTTTCCAAACATTCAAGCATTCCAGCAATCAAGTTTTAGGATCAATCCATCAAGCTTTCTTCATCACTTCATAGTTTTTCAATCATGGCTGTTTACAGTAGTTTATTTCTCATGAATTTTACTGTAGAATCATCTTAGTTGCATTATAGAATCATAATAGATTAATTCTCATTCTCTAAGTGTCACTTAATAGTTTAATTAACTTAGGAATCTGAGAGCTAAGTAAATTAGAGAAGTCTTTAGAGTTAGAGAGCAATAGGATAAATTTCTGTAGATTTTGTAGTTTAATTTAGTTTAAATTTCTTAATCTTAGATGCAATATCTTATTTAGAAGCGTAGATGCATTGTTTATTTCATTTTTCCCCTTCTACAACTTACACATATGTTTATTATAACCATAAGAGACTTTCACAAAATGGATGGGAGCTATTCCCCTTCATTCTACAACTGTTGAAGCAATTTGTCATTTCATCTTGGAACACATAATTGCACGCTTTGGGATTCCTTCAAGAAAACTATTAGCAACAATCATAAAGAATAACATACACAGCTCTCTTACATGCTTTGGGCTTATAGAACTAATGTTCAATCATCCACAAGAAATACCCCTTATAGCCTTGTTTATGGTACTGATGTGATTATTCCTTGGAGTTAGAAATTCCTATGTTGCCAGTTGCTTTTCAAGATCTTAAGAATAGTGATGCGATTATGGGTTTGGAGTTAGAATAGTGAAGTTCAAACAATGGAATGCCATTTAAGAATAGTGAAGTTCAAAAGTTTCTTGAAACACTTAATATTCAACATAATTTCTCTAAACTATATTATCTACAATCCAATGGACAAGCTGAGAATACTAATAAACTTATCGAACAAATCCTTAAGAAAACTATCAGCAACAATCATAAAGACTAGCATATGCAACTCTCTTACATGCTTTGGGCTTATAGAACTAGTGTTTAATCATCCATAAGAAATACCCCTTATAGCCTTGTTTATGGTACTAATGCGATTATGCCCTTGGAGTTCAAAATTCCTACTTTGTGAGTTTCTCTTCGAGATCTTTTTGACACTAACATTTATAAAGAACAACAATTGCATCAACTTGAGATGCTCAATGAATAGTGCATTAATGCTCTCAAACAACTCCAAGCTCACATTAAACAATTACAATGCAAACACAATATTCATGTTATCCCTTGATCATTTTCTAAGGGGGATTTTTTTCTTATTGAAAATCAACCAACTACTAGTGCTGACAATGAAGACAAATATAAGTTCAACCCTAATTGGCTGGGACCTTACATAGTTGATACCAATTATGGGTTTGGTGCTTATCTCTTAACACAGCTTGATGGAACGCCCAGGCTTAGAGAACCTATTAATGTTGTGCATTTGTGTTAGTATTATCTCTTATCCCCTTTGAATAGTATGAGTGGTATAGTAGTGTTGTTTAAAGTTATTTGAAGTCATAAAGTTCACATTGCTCTGTTCTTGAACTCTAAATTTATATTTTTCTTGAACACTAAGGTAATTATTTAAGTTCATTTTATAATTGCTTTAGGCTTCATATTATTCACCTTCATGATGTGTTAAGTTAAATCCTTATTAGTGTATTTAATATAGCATATTCTTTTTCCATTATTAATGTTGTATTTATGCTAAAAATGAAATATGTTTTATGCTAGATCACATCATTCCTGTCAAATCATGAAGCCATTTATTAAATACTTTTTACCATAAGTCATTTAATTAATCACATATCATTTAA
>VDFB02392608.1:0-40718 GCA_007258455.2 Sequoia sempervirens | reverse complement strand
GATTGAGTTCAAATCACTTCCCTTTGGCTTTGTCTATGGATTTGTTGGGTGGTAAGAAGAAATTTCCTTTTCGGTTTGAGAAAATGTGGACTTGCCACCCTAATTTGGGTAATTGTGTTAAGGACTAGTGGGGTATTAATGTGGATGGGTCGGCTATGTATAGAGTTGTGAAAAATCTAGCTAATGTTAAGCTTAATGTTCAAAAATGGAATCGTACTTCCTTTGGTCATATTTTTCAGGAGAAAGATGGGGTGTCTAAGGAGATTCACTCAGTTCAACAAGTTATTCAATCGTCTAGGTATGATCAAGATGTGATTATGAAGGAAAATGTTTTGCTTTTCAAATTGCATAATATTATTTCGAAGGAGAAGGAATTTTGGAAGCAACGTTTGAGGATTATGTGGTTGAAGAGTGGTGATAGAAACACTAAGTTTTTTCATATTTCTACACTAAAACACAGAGCTTCGAACCAAATTAATTTGATTAACTATAATAACCAAGCTCTGGAAAAGGATGTTGATCTCTAGAATGCTGCGTCTTCTTACTTCTCTTAGTTGCTTTTTGTGGAGAGTGTGGTTGATGTGGCTTGTCAAGAGGATATTCTAAGGGATATCCCCGAGCTGGTGGATGGTGAAACCAACAGGAAATTAGTTTGTATTCCTTCGGCAGAGGAAATTCGAGGTGTTGTGTTCTCCTTTGAAGGTAATAAAGCCCCGGGTCTTGATGGCTTTCCTATGTTCTTTTTTCAGTCCTTTTGGGAAATTATTGCAAAAGATGTGGTTGCGGCTACTAAGGAGTTTTTTAGATCGGGATCCCTTTTAAAGGAATTGAACTCCTCGATTATTGTTTTGATTCCCAAAAATCCCGATGTTGCTTCTTTTAAGGAATTTCATCCTATCAGTTTGTGAAACTCTATCTATAACATTTTCTCAAAGGTTCTGGCATTGAGGTTGCAAAAGATTTTTCCTCTCATCATATCCCCTCAGTAGAACAGTTTTGTGGCTGGTAGGAAAAATTTGGATTCCATTCTCTCTGTGCATGAGAATATTCATTCTCTTTCTGTTAATAAGCAAGATGGTTTTGTTCTTAAACTTGACTTACTCAAAGCTTATGGTAGGGTGGAATTGGGGTTTATTGTCTAAGATCCTTCTCTGCTTTGGTTTTGGGGAGAAGTTGGTGGCTTTGGTGTTACAACTTATTTCAACCCCTTCATTCTCTGTGCTCATCAATGGGTCTCCTTCTCCTCTCTTTGATTGCTCTAGGGGTTTGTGGCAAGGGGACCGTATATCTCCTTTCTTGTTTATCATAATGGTGGAGTCTTTGGGTTTTCTTATCCAAAGATTTGTTAATTTTGGTCTTATGTTTGGGTTAGCCCCCTCTTCTGCTAATCTTGTGTGCTCCCATCAACAATTTATGGATGATTCTCTTTTGTTGGGGCAAGCATCTATTAATGAAGCTAAGTCTATCAAATGGATTTTACATATGTATGAGGCTACGTTTGGGCAGAAGGTTAGATTATAGAAGAGTGTTATTTTATTTTTCAACACTCCGATTAAAAGAAAGTTTAGGATTGCTAGAATCCTGCAATGTCAAATTGGTGAATTGTCTGCTTCTTACCTAGGGCTCTCTTTATGTTCTAAGGCCCCTGATTCTTTGTGGAGGGGGCTGATTGACAAATTTAATTCCAAGTTGGCTGGGTGGAAGGGGGCCTTATTTAGCCAAGTGGGTAAAGTTTAGCTGATTAAATCTACCTTTCAGAATATTTTGGTCTATGCTCTTAGTCTTTTTCATATGCTGAGGAAATTTGTGGATATCTTGGAAGGCATTTAGAAAAAATTCTTATCGATGGGGGTTGAAGAAAAAAAAAAATTCATTTGGTTACTTGGAATGATGTATGTTGGCCAAAAAAGTTTGGGGGGTTGGGTATTCACAAAATCAGACCGTTTAACATTTCCCTCTTGGGGAAATAGCTGTGGAATCTCTTGTTAGCCAAAAGTGAGTGGGTGAAAATTGCTTGGAGTAAATACTTACAAGGTGTTGATGGGATCAGAGATGTGGTTTCTCTTGAGTTTAATCCTTTGAATGGCTCTGTGTTGTGGAACAGTATGCTGAAGGCTCATAGGCTTGTTGCTAAGGGTCTCTCCTAGCAGTTGGGGAATGGGAGGATTATTTTATTCTGGGATGATAATTGGATTGGTAATGAACCTTTAAAGGATCAACCTTGGGCTCATCCCTTTATGGACTTTTGTGTGTGTCTCGTTGGTGGATTTGTTGTTGATTATATTGATGGAGGTTGTTGGAGAAAATTGTATGAGTTGGATCCTAGTCTTGAAATGATTTATAAGGCTATATCGAGGGTTCACATTCCAACTAGACCTTCTCTTGATAGGTTTGTTTGGAAGCCGTCTTTTGAGGGTAACTTTTATGTTGCTTTGGATTTTTTTCTGAATGATTTCTTTACGAGTCCACCTACTTTTTGGGCTTCTATTTGGTCCTCTAGACTGATTCCTAAGATCAATATTTTCTTCTCGATCTTCTGTCAGAATAAAATTCTTACTACTGATAATCTAATAAAAAGAGGTTTTGTTATGCCCAATAGATGCTTTCTTTGTGAAGAGGAAGCAAAAAATACTTGTCATTTTCTATTTGGGTGCAAATATGTTGGTATGATTTGGAATCATGTGATTTTACTCTGGAATCTTAGTTGGGTGTTCCCTAGCTCTGTCAAAGACTTATGGTTTCAATGGATGTTCCCTTCATCCAATCCGGCCTTGCAAATTTTGTGGTCTCTCTCTTTGCCTCATTTGATTTGGGGGGTGTGGTTGGAGCGTAACAACAAAAATTTTAGAAACTCTGCTCTTCCCGCTTTATTTGTGGCCCATAAGATTTGTACAAGAATAAAGGAAAATTTTCTTTCTGGGATCTCCTTCCATGATGGTCAAAAGATTAATCTTTGCTCCTATGATATTTCAATTACTCAAAAATGGAAGTTTCCTTGTGATATATCTCTCTCGGTCTCTAAAGGGAAATCTTCAAGAGATGGTGTTGCTTGGAAGGCGCCATTGGATGGTTGGGTTAAGATCAACTTTGATGGTGCTGCTAAAGGAAATCCGGGACCTACTGGATGTGGGGGAGTGATTAGAAATTCTAATGGTGGCTCATCTCAGCTATGGCACTCCCTTTGGGAACATAGACAAACCACTATGCAGAGGTGGCAACTACCTATCCTAGTCTTGAATTGGCTCAGAGAAGAGGGTACAAGAAGATTTGGTTGGAGGGTGATTCTATGAACATTATTAATAATTTGAAGAATATATCTCTCCCATCTTGGACTATTGAGGCCTTGATCAAGGATTCCATTGAAATTATTAAATCCTTTGATAATGTCTATGTTTCCCATATTTTGAGAGAGGGAAATATGTTAACTGATTTCTTTGCTAACTTTGGTGTTAGAGATAGTAAGGTTTGGGATTTAAATGATCCCATCCCTTTTGAGGCCACAACTATTGTTATTAATGAAATTTAATCTTATGGTGATCCTTTTATTCATTAAGGTGTGCATGTTCTTGCTCATGTGGATCAATGTCATTCATAAGGATGTAAAGGTTATGATTTTGAGGAAAGGTTGTCATAAGGTGCAAAGTTCAAATTCATCAAGGTATGAATGTCCTATGGCTGGCTTCGCACGGATTGTGGGTGTTAGCCGGTTAAGCTTCCAGAGTCTTCTGTTGGATACTTTGGTTTTGGGTGGTTTCTTCTGCCTTCTTCTGAGTTTCTTGTTGAGTGCTTGGTCTATATATTCTATTGTTATGAGAGGGGACAAAAATTGTGCCAAGCCCAAATTCTATGATACTGCTAAGCTGAGAAAGGAGGTGTAGGAGATTTTAGAAAAGGGTGGTCTTACTCCATTCATGGAGAAATTGCATAGCAATAATCCTTAGGTTACTGAAGTGGTTGCAAAAGGGTGGAAAGGGAGAACCTGGATTTGGGTGGTAGGGAAATTGTGGTGGATGAGGAATTCATAGCCTAGATTACTAGCCTAGCTATTAAGGGTATGAAAGTGTATAGGGATAAGAAAGAATCACAGGCCACGGTGTCCCTTTTCTTCAAGAAGAATGAGATTGATGACTTGAAGCCCACGAAGAGTGGTGGGTATTTGAGGAGTTCCTTGAAATCTCTTTGGTGGGATGTTGTCGAAGAAATCATGAGGTATGTAACCCTAGAAGGAAGGTACACGACCACTAAAAATTACCATTTTTTGTTACTTAACCATTTTCAGCACAAGAAATGGGTGTCATTTCCCTATTATTTGCTGGTTTTGATGGACTGTCGGATTAAAGAGCATAGGAAGAACCCCAAAAATCCTTTCCTGCATTCGAGGTTGATTCTTTTTATTTATGAACATGTGAAAGCTCATGATGTCCATAAAACTCTTCTTTCTCTAGAGGATATGTCTGCTAAAACTAGGGAGGGCTATGAAACTAAGTCGGGTGAGGAAAGGGATTCTAAGAAACCGAAGAAGAGGAGGCTTATTTTAAATAAATAATTTGAGTTGGATAGGGATGATGATGCTGACTATGTCCTAGATTCGTACACTTCTTTGGAGGAGGGCCCCATATCCCCTGTTCAGGGTAAATCTGGGAAAAGGAAAATGGATGAGAAGGCATGATATATGACTAGCAGTGATGATGTGGAGGAATTTTTTCCTTCTAAGGGGGCAAAGATAAAAATGTTCTTTATGGGGAAGCTTCTTCTCCTCCCCCTGCGTCTAGAGTTGTGCAGGAACCTGAGGAGGGGAGCCAAAAGAAAAGGGTTTTGAAAGCTAGACAACACATGGAGAAGGATTTCCCTCTTTCTTTGGTTGGTGGCTTCCATGTTGAGGATGTTCTGAGTGCTGTCATAGGGTTGCCAAAGTGGGAGAAGGTTAAAGCTATGGTTGGTGAATAGGCTACAGGAACCAATAAAGTGAATGCAGATAGGATTCATAAGAGGAAGGTTGTTGCAGAGAAAATTGCCAATTATATTCGTAGGATGAAGTCTCCTATCCTTGTTGGTAAAGGTAAGGAAGCTTCTGCTAATAAGGTTCATGAGAGTTCTTCTGAAGAGGAGGTTGTTGTGGGAAATCACATTGAAAACTTTGATAGGGAGGATCTTTTTGATGTGTTGGGTTTGGCCCGTGATAGTGTCAATGTGTTTTTTAAACTTTTTAAATGGTTCTTTCATGAGATCAATAGGACCAATGTTTGTATTATAGGTATTGCTAGCAAGGCTAAGGACCCTTCGATCCAAAGCCAAATTGATAATTTAATGGAGGGAATCAATTATGTTGCTAATACTGTGGTGGAGGAAACTGTCAATATGAAATAGAGTATGGAGGGAAGAATGTTATCCCTTGAGGAGAAAATTGATAAAATTTGGAATGTTGTTATGAAGAGTGGAGAAGCCCCTAAAGTCTTGACTATGTTGGACACTGTGATGGCTATCTCCCCTAGGACTATTGTTAAAAAGACAAAGGAAAAGGTGTCTCTTGATGTTATGGATGCTGAGGGTAAGTTGATGGCAGAGGATTATGCTGTTGTTAAGGGTGTTGTTAAAGGTTCTATTTTGAGTTGTGAGGTAAATATTGGTGGGCCTGGGGTTAGGACTAGGAATAGAATGAAAAATAAGGTTGGTGCCTTGGGTATTGAGGTTTCTAATACTGGGGTTAAGGGGCAAATGCTTGCTGCTAGTGAGATGGAAGTTGTTGAAATTATAAACAATATGTAGTGGTGTTGCCAGTTTCCTTCCTTTTGGCTATTTTTTGGCTGGTGGTTTGTTGACGATGGGTTGATGGTTGTTTAATGTTGTTTCCTTTTGATATCAGCTTATTTTTTTTGTAAAGGGTTCTGGGCCCCTTCAAAACCCATCTTTTACCTCTAATCAAAACAATATTTTTAAAAAGTGGCATTACTTCAATAAAGATCAACTTTTTTGTAGAAAGGATAAAATTATAAATTTTTAAACATAGATCCATAACACCAATATCTAGTGTACATATATCTTTTCATAAAATTTTTTTGTATTCTTTTATAAATTTTTGAAGTGAGATTAATTATAATTTAAACATATGTTATCGATAACACATAACTTTTTTTATGCATACGAATTAACCTTTTTTTATTGAAATAAGAACATCAATACCTAGTATGTGCATATATTTTTCAATTTTTTTATTATCTATTTTACTATTTTTCCATGTGTGTGAAATAGAGACCTTAAAGACTGTTTAAAAACCTATCTTCACTAGAAAATATAAAATAAATATAATAATAAAGTTAAATATATTAAATTATACCTATTGGAAATATTATTTTGAGTGTAATAATCCTACAAAATATTTTGTCTAGTTGATTCCATTTGAATTACCAACCAAAGGTTTGAAATTGAAAATTCTAAGGAAAATATGAGGTTTAAGATGGAAAGGTCATTTCTAAGATCTTTGTTTAAAGGCCATTCAAATGAAGGTACCTTTGTTTAAAGGCATCCAAGGACCTTCAAAGAAAGGTATGTACTTTTTGTAATAAAAAATAAATAAAAGGAAACACCTTCATTAGAAGAAATACTTTCAAATGAAGGTACCTTCATTCAAATAAATTATTTCAAACGAAGGTACCTTCATTCGAATAAATACTTTGAAATGAAGGTATTATGAACTTGTTTGCCTCATCTAGCTTGAAAACACTAATCTACCAAGTTTGGGAGTCACTATTGTGGTTTTACCCACACCAACTTTCTCATCTTTTAGACCTAATTCACAACCCCTTACCATATATAAAAGAGGTTTAGACATACATATATACATATATGTATATATATGGTAACGTGTTTATATATATGATAAGTGGCTAGGAATTATGTCTAAGGGATAAGATGCCAGGTGTAAATGTACATATGCATATGTATATATGAGAAGGGTTTGGAGATTAAGGCTAAGGGATAATAAGTTTGGTATATATCGTATATGTATATACATGTATCTATGTATTTATATATATATGGCAAGGGGTTGGGGATTAGATTTAAGGGATATAGTTTTAGATATAAATGCACATATAACTGTATGTATACATATCTATATACATGCTCATGTGTATGCATATGCATACACATATATACATGTATGCATGCATTCACACATACATACATAGGTACATAGGGTAAACCCACAATAGTGAGATGCGGAAATTGCAACAATAGATTTTTAAACTTGGATGAGGTGAAAGGTAGGAAACACCTTCATTTGAAGGTGTAAAAAATAAAAAATAAAAACCTTTGAACAAAGAAAATTTACATATAAATGGAAAAAATCAACCTTTGTTTGAAGACTCGTTTCTATTAAAGGAATAGAAAGGAACCTTCAAAAGAAGGTCCCTTTTTTCTATTTATTAAAATTTCTTCAGAATCTCTTCACCAACTTTCCTTGATAGATTCTCTAATCTAAACTTAATCTAGAATAACCTCTCTTTTCGAACATTGAAACCTCAAATAATTTACTGCAGAAGAAGAACAAGGGAAAATCCTATTTCCAACAACTCCATAATTTTTGTAACTTCTGTAATTTTCCCGTCCATGAAAAGTCTCTCAAATTTGCAATTAAATAAAAGATATCTCTTCCCTTTTTTGAAAACTCTAAAAATCCAATATAAAAGAAATTTTCTAATTTAATTCCAGCTTTTCAGCCCACACTTAATGTTCATTCATCCTTTTTATCTTTTCTTTTCTTTTATTGATTTTTTTCTATTTAACAATACTTTCCTGCTTTAATTCAGATTTTGCAAGCTTTACTTGCAATGCACACAATTTACTTTATTTAATTAATTTATTTTATAATTATCCTCACCATTCTAATTTAATTAATTTAAAAAAATACTAATTTAATATTTAATTAATATTTAAATAACACACATGACTTTTAAAATAAAACTTTTAAATATTTTAATACAAATTAATCCAACACTAATATAAACATTTAGTAACATCGTTTAATTAAATAAATCGCATCATACAAAATACCAATGCCAAATGCATACCAAAATATACTCACACAAATTACTACCATAAATTGCAACAATGACAAAAAACAAAGACGCACAATACCACTCAATTAGGATGGTTTGATAGACATGGGACAAGGTGACTTGTCATCTCTGTTTCAACATTATGCCTGTTGGGTTATTTGATGCTTGCCCTGTCCTACTGAAGCAGGTGGAATCGAGACTCTGTACATGCAATCCCTACATACAAACAAGGTCGTGTACATGTACATATATATATAATCAAAGCATTACATTGTGAGAAGGAATTGCAGCGTAGCAGGGCACTCGTAAGCGAGTGGTGCTACACTGTCCTCTCACCAAAACTATACTAACAATTATAATATCAATGATGAAATAACATTTCTAACTAATTGATCACATCATAAAATAAATTACTAAATCACTGCATCACAATGTATTATTGAATCAATTAACATCACCAAACCATAATGTCATATCAAATAACCATGTCTTCAAATGAAATAGCATCATCACCAAATAGTATAACAATCCAAACCAAACAATAATTAGTACTATCATAGTATCAAAGTATCAAACCAAAGCATAGAAAAATAATAAGTCCAAACAGTAATAGGAGGGGTATTACATCCCCCCCCATAAATTTGGCTTACTCCTAGAAGCTGGTAAACAAAAGAAAATAATATTCAATAATACGAGAGGCATCCTCCCATGATGCCAAGACCTTAAAATTAGGTCACCGTCAGACCCACTCGAGCTCAAGAGTCAAACGCAAAGGTTGCCTAATGGACACAACTACCCAGATACCCCAGCGTTTACAAACCTTGGATCTGATACCAAGTTGTAACACCTGTCATGCAAACCCCAGAGAACAAACATTGCAAACAATTTTTTTTTTTAAATTATACAAAGTAAACATGCAACTAAACATTAAAACATATTCACATTTCACATTAATATTATCACGTCTAGTTCTCTGGGGCACGCGAGGTCACATCACATAACAACTCTTAACAAAAAGGGTAAAAGATGAAACTGAATAACTTATTAAAAATTACATTCATCATAACATTACAATAACCATTTACAGAAGTGCATCCATGAACCATAAGTAACAGTATCATTACATCACATATTACAACCATAATGAATCTCAAACCATAATGTTTACAAAGGTTCCTAAATAATACATCATCGTTTAAACATTACATTACATGATCTTGATACATGAATTACAATAAATCTCCCATACAAGTGGGATAATACATAGCATAGTAACATCTGAATTACAACCGAACATATGTACAAGCTCCAACTGAAGACTGCAGAGAAGAAAGGATGTTGATGGGAAACCCAATGGGTGTGGAGCACGTTCCACCCAGCCACGTGGGTTATAAATAACCCACCCCCTGTGCTCAGAGGTGACAAGGAAGAAATCACGACCATGAATGCCAAAAACCAATCCCAATAAAAGACAACATAGAACAATAACTCCAAAACCACATCAAGGATTACAAAGGATATAAACAACAACATTCATGAGTCAACATAATAAACTTAAAGCCATAAATCTCACCACAACAAGACAAGTCAATAAACATTAACACAGTAACCAAAGAACAATCATGAAACATTTCTAAATGAAATTGAAACAACAATCAAAATACAATTCCAGAGGCAACCAAGAAACAAGGCACAAGGGCATCTAGTGGAGAGTGTCATCGCATAGCTTACATGGGTTATCCTGGCCCTTCCTCCTACTTGAGGCACCGGCCCCATAGGGTAGCTCATGCAGATCCGATAACCTCTCATGAGGACGAGGTTACGACTTTTTCGACCATGGATTTCTTAGTCTATCATTAGTCTGCAATAGCCCTAATGCATAGACGAGGTATCCAATATTATCTTATGTGTTTTTACTACCCATCCCCCTAAGTTCTATTATTAGGTTTTCACTTGTTTAACTACTCTTACGTGGGTTATCCTGAGCCCTTCCTCCTTTTTAGGCGCCAGCCCCCACGAAGAGCCACTCTCCCAGAAGACCTAAAATAAAAACCAAAACAAGGCAAAGGTTGTACCATAAGAAAACAAAGCATATTTCACAATCAAAGACCAGCGAGGCATTATCCATCTCGCTAAACTCATACACAAAGTCTCAACACAACTCGTACAACCTTCCAATATAATAAAGCTAAAATCATGCAACATCCTGAGAACATACTACGAGGATAGACCTCCAAAGATAAAAAAAATGCCTCTGGAAAACTAGGGTTTACAACCTCCAAAACTTGGGTTCATAAGATCGAGAGGGTTCCCACATTACAAAAGTCAAAATGATAACTCAAGGAAATAAAGAAGTTGGCCAGATATAGAAAATAGAATAACGTAATAACTTTCACACAAAGTAAATCTATTTCTTTTAATTACATTACAACACCTCTTTTTCCTTTATATAATTTTGCAATAAATTTCCAATTCCTAATAAAATTTTTCCTTTTCCATAATATTCACAATTATAATTTTCTCATACTAAAAATGAAAACAATATATATATATTTTAAATATATATATATATATAAATCAAGATTCCAAAATAATTCATAAATATAAATATTCTTTTATTAATAAAAAAAATATATAAATATATATATATATATATTAAAAAAAATGTAATAAACAAACTAATAAAGAAAAATACAGTGGCCACAATCCTACAGCTGTTGTACATAGTCGTCCATATGGACTGCTGCACACAGCAGTCCGTATGGACTACTGTGTACAACCTGCGTGACCTACACAGAAGGGTGGGTACGGCCCAGCCATCCCCCACCTGACCCCCTAATAAAAACTTATAATTTTATTTTTTATTTTTAAATTTTGGTTTAAAAAAACAAAAACCTCCATCCTTCTCCTGGGTACGGATGCCGACTGGTAAATTCAGCCATAACTTTGATTTAATAACATAATTTCAAATAAATTCAAATGCAATGAATATATATATATATATAAATATATATACGAACAAATACTCAAACTTATTGTTTCAAAGGGAATATTATTTCTTTTCCTCTATGTTAGACATAGCCATACTAGACAATTTCAGAATTCAATGATAAAATTTCACTTTAAGCAACCAAATTGTAAAAACACAAAATATTTTCAGAAATAGTTTAATTTCCTCTATAAGATTTGCTATTCAATAAATTCTAAATCCCAAAGCTTTCCTTTCACTGAATATCATATCTAATTTTATTCTATTTTTATTTTTATTTTTGAATCAAGAAATTAAAGGAGATGCAAATGGAATTTGGAGTCCTGCGCTGTTGAAATCTAATGAAGCTTGTTTGATTTTCAATTGCCTTTCCGAGAGCTCCCGTTCCTTCTTCAGAATCTCTTCACTAGCTTTCCTTGATAGATTCTCTAATCTAAACTTAGTCCAGAATAACCTCTCTTTTCGAACATTGAAACCTCAAATAATTTACTGCAGAAGAAGAACAAGGGAAAATCCTATTTCCAACAACTCCATAATTTTTGTAACTTCTGTAATTTTCCCATCCATGAAAAGTCTCAAATTTGCAATTAAATAAAAGATATCTCTTTCCTTTTTTGAAAACTCTAAAAATCCAATATAAAAGAAATTTTCTAATTTCATTCCAGCTTTTCAGCCCACACTTAATGCTCATTCGTCCTTTTTATCTTTTCTTTTCTTTTATTGATTTTTTTCTATTTAACAATACTTTCATGCTTTAATTCAGATTTTGCAAGCTTTACTTGCAATGACCACAATTTACTTTATTTAATTAATTTATTTTATAATTATCCTCACCATTCTAATTTAATTAATTTAAAAAAATACTAATTTAATATTTAATTAATATTTAAATAACACACATGACTTTTAAAATAAAACTTTTAAATATTTTAATACAAATTAATCCAACACTAATATAAACATTTAGTAACATCGTTTAATTAAATAAATCACATCATACAAAATACCAATGCCAAATGCATACCAAAATATACTCACACAAATTACTACCATAAATTGAAACAATGACAAAAAACAAAGACGCACAATACCACTCAATCAGGACAGTTTGACAGACATGGGACGGGGTGACTTCCTTGTCATCTCTATTTCAACATTATGCCCATTGGGTTATTTGATGCTCGCCTTGTCCTACCGAAGCAAGTGGAATCGAGACTCTGTACCTACAATCCCTACATACAAACAAGGTCATGTACATGTACATATATATATATAATCAAAGCATTACATTGTGAGAAGGAATTGCAGCATAGTAGGGCACTCATAAACAAGTGGTGCTACACTGTCCTCTCACCAAAACTATACTAACAATTATAATATCAATGATGAAATATAATTTCTAACTAACTGATCACATCATAAAATAAATTACTAAATCACTGCATCACAATGTATTATTGAATCAATTAACATCACCAAACCATAATGTCATATCAAATAACCAAGTGCTCAAATGAAATAGCATCATCACCAAATAGTCTAACAATCCAAACCAAACAATAATTAGTACTATCATAGTATCAAAGTATCAAACCAAAGCATAGAAAAATAATAAGTCCAAACAATAATAGGAGGGGTATTACAAACTGCTCAGGAGCCTATTTCTGCCAAATGGGTATTTAGATCTACAAAAAATTCTGACAAATAGGTGCAGTGGGACTAAGTAACCACTGCTGGTGACTTAGTCCACTTTGGCTAAATTTTAAAAATCTGAAAGTGGAAATGAAAGCCCTTAGTCTGCACTTTTTTTTTCTGAAAGAAACCCAAATCCAAATCTACGGAAACACCTACAAAATAGAATAAAACTTGGTTTCTAATGGGGGGTTTTCTTTAGTCAAACCCCTAATTGGTATTTAAACCTTGAAAGAGATAATGAAATTAGCATGAAACCCTAGCCCTATGCGTGTCTAAGACTAGGAAATCTAAAATAAGATGCAACCCTATTCCAACATGCAAGAATAAGATGCATTAATGAAACTAGAATGATGCAAGATTCATTCCAAGAGACCGTAAATCACCTTAGAAATGAATCTTAATAACATGCAAACCTTCCTTAGGCTGAAAATAGAGAGAAAATGGAAGATGAAATCACTTTGAAAACAAGTCCTTAGGCTTGATTTGATGGCTAGTTGCATCTCCTCAACCTAGATTTCTCCATGATTCTCCATAGGCATCCATGATCAACCCTTTGCAATTTGAGATCTTAGACAAAAAGAGAGCTTGAAAACTTGAAAAAACCCTAGCTTACTGCCCTAAAGCTTTAACTTTGTTGTAAATAGACTAATAAATCTTCTTGTGGAAGATATCCAACACTTGTCTCTTAAATTTGTTTGTTGAAAAATGACTTAACATTGTGAAAAATGACCTCAACATATATTTATAGGAATCAATACCTAATTATTCATTATTTTAACTTCACAGGCCAACATCCATCAAAAATTTGAATTAAGTCAGTGATTTTCTTGCTCAAAATTGAAAAATCCCCCAAAAGGGACTAAGTCGCCACCTTGGGCGACTTAGTCCCACTAGGGTTTTTTGAGGTGGGTTTTCTAGAATTTGAATAATTTGAATGTTGTTTTTTTGGATTTGTATGATTTGTGAGTGGAATATGCCTTAAAGTCCAAAATAATGAGTCTTAGGGGCCTATAAATGTTGTTTTAAAGGGTGATTAATGCAAGGTGTCTAAAATAGGACCAGATTAAGAGCAAAATTGCATCTTTCTTCAAGAGTATACATTTTTTGGTGACACGGTATCTTACCTTTCTAAGCATACTAAGAAAATGTTCATATCCCCCCATGAAAATGCTTTAGTGAAAGAGAATACAATGAAAAATTATGGCAATCAAATTTGGTCTTCTCCTAATATCTCTCCTATTTGTGACAAAGATATTTTGGTGTTAGAAGATCAAACCAATGAGAGTTATGAGAGTCCTATTTGTCTCTCTTCTTGTAGGAAAAACATTATTGAACAAGAGAACACCATCACTGATAAGCAATACAAGCCAACCATAGATGACTCCCCTACTTGTGATGAAGTTATTCTAGAAGAACCAATCTCTGAATTTCATGAACATCTAGTTTGCAACTCTCCTAAAAACTCTCCTACTAGGGAAGATATCATGGTGGAAGAAAATGAGAACATTCACACATGTATTTCAAACACTAATAATGAGGCTTCCTTAGATGAAGATGATGAAGTGACATTAGATTCTCCTTCACTAAGAGAAGTTAATATTATTCAACCTCAACTCATCCCTTACCCACCTTCACACAAACCATAAAATCAAAACAAACTCGTCCTTATCCTCAAACCACCTAAGAATAATGTTTCGTAGAAATCAAATTATAACACCGTTTCTCATACATATAACACTAGAAACAATCCACAACCAAGGTAAACACTTTCAACATCTCTCCTAGTGCCTAACCCTATCTTTCCTAGTCCTCCTCATTTTCCTTTACAAAGTGGAAAGGAGTATGATATTGTTGAACTTACGAACACTCTTGCTAAGATATAATATGGGAATTTATTCAAGCCTCCCCTCATTATCATAACATGGTTAAAAGTTCCTTACAACAAGTTCCTACCCCCTAATGTGAAATAAAATTACGTGGAAGCCCAAATTCAAGCTATAAATTTGATCAACTTAGACATTACTTTCCATCAAGATGATTCACCCTCGCTAGAAGTGGATAAATCAAGAATTCAGCCTGCCTCTTTATCTATTAGTGGGTTCGATAATGTAGGAAAGTGACTACTTGGTGTGATCACTTTTCCTATTACAGTTGAAAAAGTTACATTACATACTTCTATTCATGTTTAACCTCATGAAATTTCATATAACCTTCTTTTGGGAAGACCATGGATTCGTGAGATTCATGTGGCACCTTCTTCTCTTCATCGTTAAATAAAGTATGTCTGCAAAAACAAAGTGTACACACTCAAAGCTGATCTTGAGCCTTATAGTATTTTACAACTTGAGAAAGACAAAGAGTGTCCTTTGAAAACATTGACACGTACTACACAAGTGGAACCCGTGCAACAAAAATACAAAGAAAAACATATTGAGGAAGTCACAAAGCTATTAGAAGATGATTTTGGTTCCTTAGATTTCACACAAACATTCATGGGAGAATACAAGATCATAACAAAATATTCTGAAAAGGGAAAAGAAAAAGTGGTGATGTCAACACAAAATTTGGAAGACCCTTTGAAAGCATCCACCTCAACCACTTTCAAAGAAGAAGAAAAATTACACAACAAACTTTGATGAAGTTAATAATGAGCAACCAACGAATCCAAAATAAATGAAAAAGCTTAATGGAAAAGGTTATGAACTTATGAAACAACTTGGTTATAGTGGAAAAGGATGTGGTGCTAGAGAACAAGGTATCTACATTCCTATAGAGCCCAACATGCAAGAAAAGAGTAGTGGTCATGGTTATTGTCCCTCGAAAGAAAAAATAAGCCTTCACTCAATATCAACACTCTTACTAAGGACTCTTCTAAGCCAATTTTAACATTAGTGGATCCTTAATTGATAGACATTAGTGGTCTTGATTATTATTCTTTGAAAGAAATGAAAGAAATAGAGAAATCCTCACTTAATATCAATTTCATCACACAAAACACTAATGATTTGAATTTGATAGATTTTACACCCTCCTATAAAGGAGAGTACAAAATCTTGCAATCTAAAGAGCCTTGTGTAAGTATGGCACCTAATACTAAGCAAGAGATATCTTTGTCACAAAATAAAGGAACATCATATTCTATTGATCAAGAGGGTATCTTGTAAAGACTCTTCCAAGATCATTTGATATCTCTCCCTCCAAGAACACGAGAAATTTTATTATAAAAGTTCATTTTGTGCATATCATAAAGTTCATGGTCATTCTACTAATGAATGTAAGGCTTTGAGTAATAAAATTCAACATCTTAAGGATTGTTGTGCTCTTCTTTATGTTGAATAGCCTAGATTCCTCTAATTGATACTGATTTTCAAGTTGCTTATCAATCATCTCGGATCATCCTTGTCTTACACTAAGTGGGGACAAGGGATTAGGTAGCCTTGTCCTCGTATGACACTTGCCATTATCTCTTTTGGCTAGTTGACTGCCTTCCATATATATATATATATATAAGAGCAAGTTGTGGATGTGGACGACATGCCTTAAGTTGGCTCACATGTGATGTACTGTGTTATCTTTAGTTGTTGCATTTTGGGAGCAACCCTTTATTCATGATGTAGTTTCATTCGAGAACATATGACTTGGAATAGGGCTTTCTGAGTAAGCTCTCATGTCTTCTTCTACTTTAAAACAATTTCTCATAGCAATAGTGTTAGAAATTGCTTTAAAGTGGGGGCATACATCAACACTCATGTTTCATTGTGTGATTTTCTTTCTTTTTGGTGATGCGTCATTTTCTTGGTGGTGTCATTGGGTTTGATTTCCTTCGAGAGCATGATATTTATTTGAATTGTACTCTCTTTGATACATTAGGCATGATGTTCCCTAAGAAGATACCTTACATGAACTAAGAAAAGTCCCTTTCAATGTACCTTACACTATTTCACATTTATATGGCCACCTTGCATAACACACTTTGCTTGCCTATGGAGCCATCCTGTTTGTTCATGAGTTTCAAGCATACGAAGTTTTACTTGCGTTGTGAATCTTGTTGCTCATATTGTGTGGCACTCTATTGAATTTATTAGAGGGATAGCTTTGGTATGGTTAGTATGATGAGAAGGCTAAATGTGGGCATGACTTTCTCATTATACAGTGAGAAGCTGATACAAAGGAATGACTTTCTAACTAAGCCAACATTTTTGGGTACTCACCAGTGGATAACCTGAAGTTCTATTGCCTCAGAGTGAGCATGCATTTTGGAAAAAAAACTAAGGATTGATCCATATTATGTTGGAAAAATAGTCAAAGCTTGAGCCACCCTTTTTGGATACTCACCCAGTGGGAAACTTGAAGTTTTGTAGCCTCAAAGTGAGCATGCATTTTTGAACAAACAACTAAGTCTTGATCCACCTCTTTTTATTTTTACTATTGCTTGTTTTTATTTTTATTTCCTTTAGTCTTTGACATTGTATGTTTGTGTATCTCGCCTTGCTTCTGTATATTATACACCTTGTGTGTATCCCTTTTTTCTTATGTTGGTTTAATGTAGGATCTTGGATTCTTGAGGCTTGATCACCCTCACTGATGTTAGTTATCCTATACTATCCACATTGGTACACTTGGACCCCTCTTGAATTTCTACTTTAGTGTGAGTTTGAAGAAAGTTCCTCCTCTCACTAAAGTGGGGGCTAAATGTAGTGTAGGAAAAAGTATCCATTTTCACACTTAATTTCGGAATAATTAATATTAATTAAGCCTAATGTTGCCTTGATTTAGTGTTGTAATGTTTTTTACACATTCACATTAAGTTTTGGGCCCTTTTAAACTAAATGGACCTAATTGTGCCTTATTTAGGGTGTTGTAAAGTGTATCTTAACACTTTCAAACCAATCTAGGGCTTTATTAATTAATTGGGCTTATTTATGCCTCAATTGGTCCTATTTTGTATCCACAAGCCTTATTAAATGTATTTTTTGAAGGATAATCTCGACATTTACCAAATAACCAATCATAATTTAATGTTTTGGGTCATGTGTTTTAGATCTAGTGATTTGGGACTCATACACCATCTTGTGCGTATGTGTCCCACCTAGGTTTTGGGACTTGATTTCAAATTGCACATTGAATAAGACACTCCTAGGGATCTATGCCCCAAGTTTTAGCCACTAGGACTCATACGCCACAACTGGCATATGAGTCCCACTTTAACTAGGACCTAATTTAAATAAAATTCTTTGAGGGATTTTATTATCCTAGATCTGATGTCAATTTGTAGTGTTGTAATTTAAAGAAATTTGGCATAAATAAGTATAAATACAAGGTTATTTCACTTAGTTTCACCTAGCAATTATGAGTCAAGAATCCTAAGATTTCACAAGAGAATTATAGAGCATTAGAGAGTATTCAAGAAGGAATTCAACATCAAATCATCAAGCATTTGGAGCAACATTCAAGATTCAAGCATCATGTCAAATATTTAGTACATCATGCATGTGGTTTTGAGCTAATGTTGTGATGTATTTTTCAAGATCAATTCAATTATTCAAAGGCATTATCTTTCATCAAGAATCATGATCAAGATCTACATCTATTGAATCCTGTAATGCCCCTCCGTATCGGTTGTTCTAAACTTTTGTGTGAGTAATTGTGTGTTCTTCATTGATTACTGTGTTATTTGATTTTGTGGAAAATATAATATGTTAGTAGTCATGTTTAAATAATTAATTAGATCATAAGTGAAATTGCAAGGTTATTTGAAATATAATTAGGAATTAAAATAATAATCAATTAAATCAAATCAAATAATTTAGAACAAATGATCAAATTAAACTAATTCGTTAAAAGTAAAAGTGGTATTATTAGATAAATTGATTTAAATTGTTGGAGTTAATAATAATAATGAACAAATAATCTTGAAAAGATAATTATCATAATAAGAAAATTAATGGATACTTATTTAGAATCTTGCAAATGGTTGATTTTAATTATTTTAATGTGGAAGTAATTATTTAATAAAGTTTTGTGGGAATGATGAATATATATATATATATATTTATACAAATAAAAGTTCATTTTTGTGGAGTTAAATTTATTGAGTTTTAATCTGCATGATAAAAGAAAATGAAATAGAAATACATGAAAAGGCAACAAAAAGAATTAAGGATTAAATATTATTTTGATTTATTTCTTGAAATGTGACTGTTGGTATTCTCTGGAAGAGGAAACAGAAGAGGCTTCTTGTGTGAGATTTTATTTATTTTGGATTGGGAAGGGGGTGGTATTCTTTTTCCAACAGATTTTGGTGAATTTGGCAGTCATCTTTCTGTTATTGTATTACATTCTTTTATTCTTCTGAGAATTCATTTGAGGATTAAGATTTATGTTTGAGGGAGGATCTTGGAGCTGCTGCTGGAAGGATTGGGTCAACAAGAAGGATAAAGCTTCTACAGTTATCTACAGGCGTAGGACGCCAGGTTCTCCTTCTTCTTTTAAATTATCTTCTTTCTATAGCATCAAATGAAATAAGAATTCTTTGTTCTGGATTTGAAATTTAATGCATGTAGAAAACTCTCGAATCCTTATAAATGTTTTGGGTTGTGTTTCAATCAATAAAATTTTACCAAGGTTCGGGATTTTAGTTGATTAAATGAAATTATTTGTTGGGTTTTGGGCTGTTGTTTGTTATAATGAAACTAAGATTTGAAATTATGGAAATAACCAGCAATACTATAGTTTTGGCTGGGAAATATAATTAATAAATTTAAAATAATCTTTTTACTGGGAAAACTGGGTTGTGTATATTCTTATTTACATTTAAGTATACACAGAAAAATTGTGCAGTGTATATCTATCTCTGTTTTTGAAGTACAATATATATATAAATATATATATATATGTATATGTATATGTATATATATATTATATTTGATATATACATATATATATACCCATATATATATATGTATATATACGTTGATAAATATTGATGGTAAATTTATTTATTTTTGAAATTCGTAGTATTTCCCATCAAAATTTTGCATTTGGTTGTTATTATTAAACCACCGACTGAGTGGTGGTTCGGCCTCTGCCATACCCACCACCCAGCTAGGGGTTGGTACCCATGCGGCAGTCTGCGGACTGTCCGCAACAGTCCTACGGACTGCTGCAAACAGTCCGTAGACTGTCTGCAGCCGGGCGTTTATCCCCGTGGCTGCGTATGGGTTAAAATACCCATTCAAAATTGTATTTGTTTTTACTTTGTAAAATGTGAGTTTCTAATTATATTTAATGTGCGAAATTGCTTTTATAAATATTTATATATATATATATATATATATATATATATGTTTATATATATATATATGTATATATATATATATTTATATTTGTATATAGATAGTTATTAACTTTCTTACTCAGATTCCACTGATTATTTAATTTTGTCAAAACAAAACATTCTATTTCTTTTTCTGATTAAAATAAAACAGAATCTATTTAAAAAGGAAATATTAATAATATAGAAAGAAATATGTTAGTTGTTATTGATTTATTAAATTACCAACTATAAGAGGATAAGTTAGTTGAAAAAAAATTAATTTACGAATATATGATAGCATTGATTTATTTAATTCTTGTTTTGAGTGAATAGTTTGGAATAGAAAAGAATTCCTTTTAATTTGTTAATTTGTGGAATTTGATAGGATAATATAATAGAAGGGCAATTTGTGAATATATATTTATATCAGCATTGATTGTTTAATTCTTATTTTTAAATGTGTATATGGTGGAAATAGAATTTAATATAGAATTGAATAAGTCATCTTTTATTCTTATTTTGTGAAGTTATAGTCTGGTAGACTTGTTGATTCCTAGAAAAGATCTATTCTCTTTCTACTTTTCCTCCTCGAAAAAGAATTAAAATATATAAAGATGTAGTGGTTTTAAAGGGTATTTTTGTGTGTAAATTTATTTAGATAGATTTAAGATTTTAAGGTGGTAAGTTCTAATATGTAGTTTAAATATCTAGAGTATTGTTATTATTGTCTTTTTAAAATATAAATAATTGTTCTTAAGTGGGTTTCACAATTAATCTAAATATTGGAAGTGAGTGTTAAATTAGTATGATGAAAAGAAAATGGAAATAATGTTTTGGACATAAGTAGTTATGAAATAATAATAAGTTAACTATCCAGCTATTAAGTAATTTTCAATTATGTTGATAGATGAAAAGAGAAATTTAAATGTATGGACATGACTAGAGATTGATTAGGATATTCTCAAATTGAATAGTTTATTTGTGAAATGGGATTGCAATCTTTTAAAAATTGACTTCCTTTATATTTATTTAATGGTTGATTGGTAAGTGCTCTTTATGAATAAGTATTTTAGAATACTTGTGATGGTTATCATGAATTGTTTTAGTATGGATAAGTTGTAAAGTTTTAGTTCTTGTCGTTAATTGATTGGTTAATAAATATTGTTCCCAATTGAATTTTTGGTTGATGTTTATTATGTAAGTGTTTTGTGGAGTTGTGAGTGGTTGAGTATTTAAGGTGTTCTTAAATTTGGTGCCTTGGATGTCTGGTTGCATGCTTTTATCTCTGTTATTGAAGGATTGTTTTTGGACATTTCCGTATTGGTATGAATGTCGTTGGAGATTAATTTTGATTCAAGGAATCCTTTGTCATTTAAATTTTGTTGCAATGTAATTGGGAATTTGTATTTTGTTGATGAGTTGTGGGAAGTTGATCTTCTTGGATTTCTGATTTATTTTGTATCAAAGTTGTTTATGTGGTTTGGATGGGGTAGTCGATCTTATTTTAATATATTCACTCATTATATTTGAATTGAAATTGATCTGGTGGCCTTGCAATTATTGTTGTCATTGCTATGTTGTTGTTTTTATGAAAGTGGTTTGCATACCATCATAAGGGGGTTCTAGTGAGGAGAAAATTGAGGTCTCCCATGGAATGCCTAGTTGGTGGCTTTTGGTTTTATTAAGTGATTTTGTTTAAAGGTTGATTTTCTTTTGTGTTCCCTATTTGAGGTAACACCATTGTTGATTTGTGGATGGGTCTTGATGAATCTTCTCTTTTTATGGCTTTTCTGTGTTACTCTCATTTGAGGAAATTTTATCCTTGTGTTGGAATTATTGGAGGAAAAACTCTTGTTGCTTCACTATACCCTTGTGTGGGTTTTCATTCTTTTGGCTTCCAGAGGCTTGAGTTGATTGGCCGTTGATGTTCTCTCTCTTTATGTGCCTTGATGTGGCAAGTGTTTTGGTTTCATGATTTTGAAAAGGGTTGTACGGGAATTGTTAAGACTTTGATTATGTATTTATAGCGAGATGGGTAATGCCTCGCATGTTTCTCTATTGTGATCTAATGTTCTTATTATGATGGTACAACCCTTGGTTTCTTGGTTGTTATGTTGTTGGGTCTCTAGGGAGAGTGGCTCCTCGTGGGGGCCGGCGCCCCGTTTAAGGGGAAGGGCACAGGATAACCCACGAGTGAGTTAGTAAACAAGTGAAAACCTAATAATTAATTTAGGAGGGTTGGGTAGTAATATCATTATAAGATTAATAAAATGGATGCCTCGTCTTCATTAGTGCTTCCGTAGGCTAATGGAAGGCTGAGAAGGCCGTGGTTGGCAAGGTCGTGACCTCGTCTTCACGAGAGGTCTACGGCTCTACATGAGTCACCCTATGGACCGGCGCCTCCAGTTGGGAGGAAGAGCACAGGACAGCCATAGATGGGACTAGCGCCTCCAGTTGGGAGGAAGAGCACAGGACAGCCCATGTAGGACTATGCGATGACACTCTCCCCTAGTTGCCCATGTGTTTTATTTTATTGTGTTCCTCTGGAAGTAGGTTGTGGGAGTTGGTTTAGATTGTTGTTGTTTGGACTTATATTGATTTATGGATTATTGTCTTGATACATCTTTGGTGTACTTTGTGGTCTTGTATGATCTCATTGATATTTGACTTATGACCTTGTTCTCTTATGGTACTGTGATATGATGTTATTGTATTGTTTAATTAAAATTTGGAATTGTATCATGTTTATTAATTCAGTTTGATTTGGAAGTATTTTATGATCATCCTTTGGTTACTTGTTTACTGATCATTGCTTTGTTTTATGTGATGGGATTTATGACTTTAAGTTATTATGTTGCTCTTGGATGTTGTTGATTATGTCATTAGTTTTATGATACTTTTGTATGGCGTTGAGTTTTGTGGTTCCCTATTTGGATGTTCTTGGTTGCGGTCTCTTTCTTGTTAGCTCCTAGCACGGGGGGTGGGTCTTCGAACTCACATGGTCGGGTGGAACGTGCCAAGCACCCCATTGGGTCCCCAGTCGAGGATCGAGAGGTGTGGATTGTTGTTGTTGTAGCGACTCCAGAGTTGTATTTGTCTTGGAGCCAGTTATAATACTTTGTATTCATCTGTTTATTTGTATCGTGTTATCTTATGTATGGTTTCCATTTATGTTTGGAAACACTTTTGTATCATTGTACCTCTAGAACATTGTACTGTAATGTAATGTTAACTCGGTGTGAATTTTGGCCGTGGCAATTGTTATTCCATGTGTTAAGTTACTTATGCATATGTTGTATTTATGTACTCAGATGGTTTCTTATCAATGATTATCATGTATGTGTTATATTTGTTAATGTTTATTTTGTTATGGATTATATCTTTTGGATTTTATTCTTTATTGTCGTCGTGTGGATCTCAGTCTTGTAATGACTCCTCGTGTACCCCAAAGGATGTATGTGCTAATGAATCTACTTAAATGAAATTCATGTCATGTCTTAATGTGTATTACATGTATGTTGTGTGTACTTTTTAAAAAATAAAAAATAAAAAAATTGTCCTATAATTATTGTTTAATTGTCCTTTGGGGTTCGCATGGCGGGGCGTTACAAATCCAATTCATGCTTGTTTGCAGATCTACAAGGTTTCAACAAGGTTCTATTGTTTCATCTTATGTTTCATGTTTCATTTCATTCATGCTTCATTTCTCATTAAGGTTTGACTACCAAAATAATGGTGGTTTGACAAAGGTAAACCCCCGTTCCCTAACAAAACAATATTTTTTCTCTCTTTATGTGATTGTAGGTTTATAGGTTGAAGAAAAAGTGGATTTGAAGCCTTCAAAAGTACCAAAATGACAAAGTTTCCAAAGTTGTCAAGGCTTATGAAAATTAATATCTAGAGAAAGATATCTAACCTATTTGCATGAAACTAGTGGGAAAGTGCTTGTTTAATCCATCTTCAGAGGATCACAAAATTTCACTTCAAAATTCTACTCCTGGAACACTTTGTGACAAAACATGACACTTTGTAACAGTTTGGGTGTATGAGTCCCAATACTGCCTTTTTACCAGATTTTTAGTAGATCTAGATTAGTCACTAAGAGATTCCAGATCCTACCTAGAAACCCTATATTGGGATTAAATCACCTAGTTTGGTGTATGAGTCCTATTACACCTCAAAAGCAACAATTTTTTAGGTTTTTCAGGCCTTTCTTAGTCATCTTCATTTCTCCAGGTACTTCCCTATTTTATTCTATTTATCAGTCTGATTACATGCTTTCAAATTTCATTTTCTAGGTCACATAGCTAGGTTTTCATATTGCTTTCATTTCTTTCTTTCTAAGAATTTTCTTAGTGGTGAACCCCTCTTTAATCACACCTAAGGAGACCTTGTAGCCATCTCTTTTCATACTTGGATTGTTAGGTTGAGATCTCTAGGGTTTCCTTGAATGAACTAAGAGTGAAATAGGTCCTTAACCCTAGTTCCATCTCCTAAGAGGTGGAACCCTATTTTACTGTGCTCAATAAGATATTTTTCAAGGAGTTAAGGTTAGATCTAAATGATATAAAGTTTGATTATATATATGTGTGTATGTTTATGTGTATATAGATAGGTATGCATATATGTGTTGATATGTTACATATGTATATATAAAATAGATATATGTATATGCATTTAGACATATAATAAAATATATAATATTATATAATACCTATATATATAATGTGCAACCTAATTTTCTCTCTTAGAACCAACTCCCAAACTATTACTCAAGTTTTCATTCTTTAGACTTAACTTTTTCCATTGTTTTATCTCCAATATTTAAGAAAAAATATTTATATAATTATATTATCTTTAATACATATTGTTAACATTAAATATTTTATTATGAACTAACGTGCTAAAGTAGTTCCTATCTAGTGACATATCAAACAACGAATATATAATGTGCATTTGATACAATTCTAGGTTAGTATGAATTATAGTTGTTAGAGAAAGTCAACTTCCATAATCAAGAAAGTGGTTCACAACAATAGTACAAAAACAAAAATAAATGACTAAAAAAACTACTAAAAATTGGTCATGTGATGATTAGCTTGGTCACATGACCATTAGTAGTTTATTGTTAGTCATTTATAACATGACCAAATTTATGACTAAACCATTTTTAATCATTTATTGGTTATTTTGATTGATCAATTTGGTAATATATTTAGTCATTAATTTAGTCATTGATTGTTGTTAACTAGTCATTTATTTTGTCATGGTAGGACCATTTATTTTAGTCATGGTAGTCATATATTTAGTCATGGTAGTCATTTATTTTAGTCATGGTAGTCATATATTTAGTCATTGTAATAATTTATTTGGTCATTGTATTCATTTATTTTAGTCTGGTAGTCATTTATTTAGTCATTTATTTGAGTGAATCAATGATTCAAGTTACAAATCAAATCTAGCTTAATTAACCTCACAAATTTATGCATATAAACTTCAAATATCATATATATTCAAAAAAAAAAAATTGTATTGGATTAACATGAAAAAACAAATATATAATTAGCAAACAAATTTATGCATATAAACTTCAAATATCGTAGATATTCAAATGTTTTTTTTATATTTCATGAAAAAAAATAATATGCAATCAGTTGTTTAGCAAAAAACTGCATAACCAAAAGAATTACAAACAACATACAACTACATAAACAAAGATCCAAGAAATACATCCTTCATTGCACTCTTGGTTTCCATGGAAGACAAATCCAAGACACAATACAAATGCTACAAACATTGAAGGGAGAAAAGACATGAAAATATAGAGTAAATGTAGTTATATTATTTGTGGTGCATATATCACCCAATTCAAAGCAGCCCTGCCCTCCCATTCTAGCTAGTTGATTCTACACAACCAAAACAAAGTATCTCAATAAAAATGGGAATTTATCCTCTAGTGTTTGTTAATACGAAAAATATATATACATATGCATGATGTATATCTAGTTATGAATACAAATAGACTACTTTATTCTCAATAAATAAAGTGAAAAGAAATTTATACTATAGTTTTCCATTTTTGCTGCTCAGAGTATGTGAGAGAAAATATTATAAAAAAGAAAATAAAATAATAATAAAAGAAAAAATAGGGGAGGGGTAGGGGGCGTAGCCCTCCCAACTCCCAAACCCCACTTCCTTGTTGGTATTAACTATTCACTTCCAGTGTGGCGAGATGTAGCTTGAAAACAAAATTTTGACAAGGGTTTTAGAGTATGTTTAGTAAAATGAAAATACAACCAAGATCGTAATAATGAGCACATTTGGGTTTTAACATTACGACATCCTTTACTAGCAGAAAAAATAAATATATGGCCAAGATCATAATAATGAGCACATTTAGGTTTTAACATTATGACATCCTTTACCAACAAACATTACCAAAAATTACTAGACCAAATCAATTTTCAAATTTTCACACAAGCTGTGGGCATTCAAAATTTGGTCTTATCATCCTGCAAAGTTGAGCTACATCTGATACTGAGACTGTTTGGAGAAGGTGAGAGAGAGCCCCCGCCACTATTGGTTTTAGCTCCTCCAAACTCACAGATCGAAACCTCTATCCCACTCAACACAAGAACTGTTGAAATGTGGTGAAGAAAGGAATGAAGCAAATATATCTATCTCGGGCGGACGGGTCATGAATGTGTTCCTCCCTTCCTTTACCTCTGCCTAGTTCCTTTCCTTGTTCTCTTGTCTGGTGATTCCCTATCTGATCCAATAGTCATCCTCACTGGTATTGACCTTTCACTTCTCTAATTTGAGCCTGCATTATTTTAGGGTTCAAGAGTATGTTTGTTAAAATGAAAATTACAATTAAGATTTTTCCGCTTTATTTTCCTGCTTTATTGGATTTCAAAATGGAATTCAAAATAAATAAAATATAATACATAATCTCTCGCTTTTGCATAATATAATTTATTAAATATATTATATTATTATATAATATTAAATATATTCTAATATAATATATGTCATCTAATAATATAATATTACATACTATTAAATATATTATAATATAAATATAATATTATAATTTTAATAATATTATATTATATAATAATATAATATTATAGAATATATAGTATATAGTATATATTATATAATAATATAATATAATATATATTATATTATATAATATATACTATATAATAATATAATATATTATATATTATATTATATTACATATATTATATTATATTATTTATATTATATTATATTATTTATATTATATTATATTATATATTGTATTGTAATATAATATATTATTATTATATTATATTATAATACAACCCACTCCCTCAATTGGAAACCGTTTTTTTTAATTATCCACTTTAATATTATATTGTCTAATTTTTATTTGTGTGACTAATTATTTTTAGTCATTTTCATTTGTGTGACTAATTATTTAGTTGTGTTTTTTACCCCACAATCAAATTAGTCATTTATTTAGTCATTTATAGTTGTGTTACAAAAAATGAATAGAATTTAATCATCTTTAGTTGTTGTGACTAAAATTTTTAGTCATGTAGTCATTTATTTTCCAAATTCTACTAGTGCAAAGATATAACAAGTATATAAGGTTTTAGATATTTTACCCTACCCAGTGTAATTAGATCAATTGTTCTTCAAATTAAGGTGAATGATTTAGGTGATTCTCCAAGTACCTATCTAATAATACTATCAAGTTTAATCTTATAGTTTGATAATATTATTGACTCATGTTCTCTAATTTTTCTTGAACATCTAAATATTTTTTCAAGGTCTATGGTTTTGAATGTCATCAATTCATCTCTACCAAATGATAGGCACACTATTTTAAGTAACAAAAGAAAATTTATGCAAATATAATTTGATACCATTTAAGTCCACATTGAACCTTTTATGACCTTGAACGCCACATCTTTTAGGGTTCTAAATGTTAACAAACCAAAATTCCAAGGCCTACTTAGAGAAAGTAGTGGGAAATAGAAATTGGATACCCTGCAAGGTGAGAAGTTTATCTACAAATTCAATTTTCATATTAATCAACATTTATGGTCCCTCGAGTTGTATTGGAAAGAGGGATTTATGGGTGGATTTTAGAGCTTTCTATAGCGGGATGTCCCCTGACCATTGTATTTTAAGGGGAGAATTCATTGCAATCAAGGAATAGTGAGGATAAGTTGGGTGTTACACCCCATTGTGTTATTACTTATTTACTATTACTTTGATGAGTTAAAATGCTTTAATATATGATTGTTTTTTGTATGTATATATCTTGATGAAAAATATGATGTATGAATGTGCAATTCAATGTTAATATTTTTAATTCTTTGATAATGCAATAATATATGATGGATATGATTATAATGTTATCAACTACCTATTGTTGTGATGCACTAAGTTGGATTCAGGAAAATAATCAAACCTATGAAAGAGAGGGGGAGTATCACTCAAGAGAAGAACTTGGTTTGACAACCTTTAAATGAGCCTATTTGAGCTATCACACACTCAATCATAGTTTGGTCAAGTTAAGTCCAGTTAGTTAGGAAATGGTAAGTAAACCTTCGGTCATTGTTTAGGGATGATTTGTAATGATTTTGGTTTCACTCTTTGATTGTTCTCGGTTGGGAATATGTGATTAAGTCTTTGTGCTAAATGTAATTTTTTCTTCATGTGTTTATATTTATATATTGATTGATGAGTATATACATAGAATGTATGTGTATATATTTATATGTTTACGATAACTCATACATGTGAGTATATACATGCATGTATATACATAGGTAGAAATATTTACACATACCCATGTACAAACATACCATATACATGAGAATATTGATTAGACATATATATAGTATATATATACTGATCGATGAATATATAAATATATGTGTATATTTTGGGTACTAAAATAATGGTATATGTATATAATATATATCGATCAATATATATGTATAAGGGTGTGAGATAAGGGGAATTCATTGCACATGAGTCTCTTCATTCTCAAAAGAATCCCAAGGAACGAACTACCCTTATCCACCTCAATACAAGCTGAATGAAGAAATTGCAAAGAAAGCATATCTAGATTAATCACCAAAAAAGATTGTTTCAGGACCTAAAAGAGAAAAGCTTCTAATTTTTTCCTCCGACAAAGGAGCTCTTAGCCAAAGGACTACAACATCGATTTAGGATGCCAACACGGTGCACTGGAGTCTAAATGACGTGTTGGATTCCTAAGCAACAAAGGACTCAAGGACTCAAACAAGTAGACCAGATCTGAGATCTATTGAACATGATGACAAAATAAAGAGCAGAAAGTGAGAGAAAACACAAGAGCTAGGAGGGATCTTACAAACAATGAAACGTCCAAGTCTTCACTTTGAGCTCCGCTTTGACAACCTATGTGCATAAGATGAATGAGGCAATTTTTTGGGGCTATATAGGGGCTTGTTGTAGTCAAACCCCCACTTCGGTGTTCTCACCTCCATGGACATCTAGATAGATAGAGAGAGAGTAATCAAAATGGACAAAAAAGGGGGTGGTGAAAGCAATCCCTGCTTTAGGAGGAGAACCCACACCACCAAGTAGTAAATGAACAAAGAGATATGATCTATCCATAAATAGAAAAGAGTGAGAGAGCATTACCAATAGGCCTCAACCCCCTCTTGAACACACAAAAAAACTGTTGAATGCTTGCTAGAGAAATTTGGCTATTGGAGGGACCTTAGTCGGACAAAGCTTCACTTGTAGAAGTGTTGTTGCAAAGAATAGAAGAGATTGAGACGGGAAGTCAAGTTGAAGAGAGAGCCTTGAATGAATGAGATAACCCCTAAAATGAGAGAAAATGAGGGCTTTTGATGCATGCAAGGGTGAAAAAGAGCCATTACACCCAAATTTCTGGTTGCAGAGAGATGTGTCAAGAGCCAAGATTCGAGATTCCCCATTTCAAACTCAAAAAACTATGTCACCAGACTATTGTTGCTTCGCTATTGGACCACATGGAGTTAGAATCATGAAATTATGACCATGGGGTTTTTTTCCATTAATGTGTTTAGGTGTCATAAATGCTAGGAAAAGTGCTCAAATGTGAAATTTCCCCTAGGTGCAATTTTGTGACATTACAGTTTACCCCCACTTTAGTGGGCTCAATTTTGGGAAAAATCAGTCGTACTAAAGTAGAAAAGAAAGATTTCACCAAAAATTTCAAATTTTATAGGTTTTCATGCAAAAGGAAGGCACTGTAGAGGTCCTAGAGGTCGAGCCGACTAGTATTGAAGATGCCCTAGTGATCGAACTCAACAAAAAATACAACACCTGTTATTAAAATAGTGCAAATTTTTTGACTCTACAAAACTAAATTTAAGTCAGTGCCAAAAATCTAAAGAAGCTACAATAGTGAGAAGAATGATCAAGAAGAAATTCAGTGATTAGGAAGAAATATATGCTAAAGAGGTGACTATATGCCCCCTTCTAAGTTTTCCCCTAGCTAGGTGGGGTAAAATCAGGAGAAACCGGGGAGCCACAAACTCTAGGAAAATTGGGCCCATGGGACCTATATATACCCAGGTGGGCCCCAAGAAGGGTCATTTGCATTATTCATCACAAGGATTTTGTCAAATTTTGTGAGAGAAAAGTCATGAAAATGTTGAGCATACAAGAGTACGAGGATCTGAGGCTAGACCAACTATGGGTAGATATCATCGAGGGTCTTGAGGTTGACCAGGTAGACCTCAAAACCACTTCATTTTGCATTTTTTTTAAGGACTTTTAGCACTTTTTCAACCTTTGTGCAATGCAGGCCTCCTAAATGTGTGTGCATCTTTGATGTGCGCTAGCGTCTAGGGCCATCACTGTCATCTCGAGGACGAGCTAGCATCCCAGGGGCATACTATCATCCCTACGCTATTAATGGAAGATTAGGACACCTGTGCGGCACACACATGTCCTTTAATGTTTTTAACTTAAATTTTTCCAATCAACCATGTACTTAGAATTTTTTCCTTTTTCGTAGAATTATCCTAAGTTCTGACAACATCCTAGTGAGTAGGTGTTGCACCTGCTTTGGGACCAGAGGGACCGGATGTCTGAGGATGAGGTCACACATCTACAATGCATTAGTCTCTGGAATTTTTACACCTTGCTAGAGATGCTCTATCATGACAGGATGTTGATAGTGCTAATGGAGAGGTGGGATTCCACCACATCGAGCTTCCAGTTGCCTACTAGAGAGATGATAGTCACTTTGGAGGATGCCTACCGCATCTTTTTTCTTCCCATCCATGATCAACAGGTGGAGCTGGATGATGCACACTTGACATAGGAGTGATCAAATGGTGTCTGATACTACTTCGGCCTAATAGATGGTGGGGACGGGACCAAGCACATATACACCTGGTGGTTCAATCAAGCCTGGATCACTGCCCCTCTATTGTGTTGTATCATGGTGGTCACTGTCATTGCACAGATCACCATAGATGGGTGGTGCTCCCACCTACATGGGGGCCTCATCTACACCATTTGAGAGATGGTGGAGGGGTGCAAATTTTTCACATGGGGGCACAACATGCTCGTGCACCTATACGAGGAGCTCAACTAGTACATGCATTTTGAGTATCAGAGCCTCACTACATGCACACTCTTGTAGGTGTGGAATTTTACTCACATCACCTGCATGAGGCTAGAGGGCTTCCCGTAGGTGCAAGATTATAGTGTCTTGATGGCTCACTGGTACAAGCTCACTCGTTAGTGGAGACATGATGACCTACAGTTCTAGGGGCTGCAATTTGACACTTTGATGCTAGATCTGATCAAATGGAGACCCCATCAATTTTTTTTCATGGGTTGATGATGGTAGGTTCTTCTAAACCTATAGTGTGACCACTTCATTCTCGTTCACACTGATTTTGTTATTATGCCATACTACTAGACCTAGGCCATGCGGCAGCATGGGTGGATCTAGACTATTCCTCCTATCCCCACATACATTTGAGTTGTTTGGAGTGTGGTGAGGCCAAAGGACTATCTACGTCCCACTGTGGTAGACATCCGCCTCTCCAATGACAAGGACAACAACATTGATCTATTGATGATGGGTACAATGGACAATGTTGACATGGCTAGGTAATTTTTGACGTGGTGAGCAGTACACCATCTTGCTTCAGTGTTCCTAGCAAATTCTCCCGTGGGGGATCTTGATTTACAGGGGGATGTGCCACCATAGCCACCTAGGCAAAGGCAGAGGCACCGAGGTAGCGGAGATGAGCAGGAGGAGGTCCAACTAGAGCCATAGGAGTAGGTTGAGGAGGTTTGAGCAACTTCACCAAGGCCGAGGTGGCAACGGAGGATGTCGTCTTGTCTTTCTGCCACCCCAATTTCATAGATGCCACCAACCCCACCCTTGGTCCCAACAACAACCCTTGCAACATCTGACGCAACTCCAAACATTGGTGGTGTGGGGCCTAGTGCTCCTCCTACCCCTAACCCATTCTGGTAGCTAGTTGATCCAGGTATGATAGTTGATTATACTATTTCATTTAATACTTTCAACTTCTATCTCATGTACATGTATATTATATTTAGGTGTCTATATCTATACATTTTGTAGTACTAATATACATTCCTTTTTCAATTTGTAGTGGACACTCAAGGATGGATTGGGCTCTTTACCTAGTGCATATCAGAGGTGGCCCCTGCTATGCCTAGCCATGGGGTAGTATTAGATGCATACGAACCAATTTCAATGGGACATCATGTCCACCTTTTTGAACTGATAGCACGCCTGAGGACTATCTATGAGGAGGCACAGTTGGAGATTGTTCAAAGGACTATTGATGCTACCACATTTTGGGGGTAGTGTGATCAACTATCGAGGGAGTTGCAGATGACACTCGTAGAGCAAGATGCAGCCATGATGAGGGATTATTCCACCGAGCAGGCACGTGCAGCCTTTAGAGTTGTCTCGATGACCTCACAGGATAGTCAGAAATTGTGATCTTGACAGGTGATCACCAACTATAGCAGGAGCTTATCTAGGCCTGTATGCAAATATATTCTCTCCAAAGAGAGATTAGGGGGATGTGCGAAACCATATCTACCTCACGTTCACAACGCTCCTGATTCGTCTCCACCATGCAGCCCCGCCCACAGATGTAGCTTGAGCTAGAGGGCTCCAGGAGCCACATGCGTAGTCCATAGAGAGCATCCTTTTGTATATCATTTTTGTAACCATGATATATATTTTTAGATTTTTTTTTATAGACACTGATATACATATACAAGATCCACTTAGTTTTTTATGACAGTGGCGTGATACGTGTACATGACTTTAGATATTTATACATATATACATGATACACTAATTTTGATATATGTTGATGCTATAGATTTTGTGTGTATGGATGTATATTTAAATTAGATGCTATCATGATTTAATGATTACACATGGATGTATGTTAATTAAGTACAATGATGATCTAATTGCCTAAAAAGATGTAGTGTAATACATAGATACACAACATAGTAAAGCACACACATGTATGTCTCTCTCATACACACACACGGCTACATCTTAACACAAAAAAAAATCATAATTTGTTAATGAATAAATGTCAACATACACAACGCTACGACCCTTAAAGAGTGAACATTGCACATATGACACATTAGACACTACACATAGTATCAACGAAGATGCATTGCATTAACAAGTTCTTTTAGAGGTGTCCCATCCATAGATGATAATCTATAGGCACTTGAGCCATACAGAGAGATGATAATGTAAGGGCCCAACCAATTCGGACTAAATTTTTCCCTCCGATTAGGCAACATATTTACATTTCTCTGATTCTCATAGAGAACTAGATCACCTACCTTGAAATTCCTAAGTAAACTTTGATTATACTTCGAGATAGTGATCATTGATAAGCTTTAAGATGGTCAAGGGATTGTAATCGGTACTCGTCGAGCATCTCTAGTTGATGTACACAATTAGCTCAGTAAGTTTCATCATCAATAGCCCTTTAAGGGAAACCTGTGCAAAGAAAAAATTTCCAACTCTAAAGGCATAATAGCTTTGGCACCATACATAAGGTTTTAGGGTGTTGTTTCTATCGTCGTATGAACTCTCGTGCGATAGGCCCATAAAGCGTATGTTAATTGAACATGCCAATCCTTACAATGTTTATTTACTATTTTGTGAAGAATGAGCTCAAGAGTCTTATTAGATGCTTTTGCTTGGCTATTAGATTGAGGATAGCATGGTGTAGAGAATCTATGTTGAATGTGGAACTTCTCCAAGATTTTTTTTACTTTCTTATTCTTGAATGGAGTACCATTGTTAGCAAAAAGTGTAGAAGGAAATCCAAAATGGGCAATGATGTTGTTTAGAAGAAAGCTACAAATAGCTTCAGCATTCGTAGATCAAAGCAGGATGGCTTCGACCCACTTCATGAAGTAATTTGTAGCAGTAATGATAAAGGTATATCCTTTAGAAGAAGGAGGTGATATTTTTCCAGTAATATCCAACCCCCATTTTGGGAACGGTGAAGGAGAGGTCTAGTTTTGTAACTCTTGGTTAGAAGCATGGATAAGACAACTATGATGTTGACATTATGGGTATTTTTTAATAAAATCAAAGGAATCTTGTTCCATAGTTTTCCAAAATTACCCCATGTGGATTAATTTTCACACCAAGGATGTACCACCAAAGTGTCCACCCCTAGAGCCTGAATGGGCTTCCTTAAGGGAAAGGGGTATTTCTGCTTTAGTGAGGCATTGAAGTAGCAAGTTGTTAATAAGATTTTCGATAGAGAATATCTAACAAGACAACATGCAACAGACTAAAATATTTCATATATGTGTGTGATTGTTTTTCGTCACACTATCAAGAAAGCTTCCAATATTTAGATAGTTGTATACGTTAGAAAACCATTCCCCTGAGTCTATGTGAGAACACACAAGAGCATTAGATTTAGATAGATCAGAAATTGCAGGAGACCAAAGGACCTGAACCATAAAGTTTTATCTTTTGTATCTTCATTTGAAGATACCAAGGAGGTGGTGCTAGCCATGGCATCTATATGCTGATTCTTTCTCCTAGGGGTGCTATCTATTGTGAAAGAGGAGAATTAGTTAAGCAAGGACAAAGCAAGGTATCGATACCAAGATAGTTTACTTTGCTTAGCTTGATAGGTTCCTGTACTCTGATTCACAATAAGCTTAGAGTCACCAAGTATACAAAGATGTTTTACTTTTAGCAAAATCGTGGCATGCAAGCTAGCAATGAGAGCTTCGTACTTAGTGATGTTGTTAGTGCAAGGGAAGTCTAATCGAAAGGAGAGAGGGACTGACTTACCTTCAGGAAATATTAGAACCATGTCTACTCCAGAGACAGTCTGGCATCTTGACCCATCAAAATACATTTTTCACTCAAGGTCATGATTGATCATGAAGATGTTCTCATCAGGAAATAAGTCTAAACCCGAGAAGGTGTGAGATGAAGGACCGTCCATCAATTGATCGGCAACTGCTTGACCCTTTATCAATTTTTGAGTGATAAAATTTATGTCAAACTTAGAAAGCAACATTACCCACTTCACTAACCTCCCAGGAAGGTTAGTACTGGACAAAAAATGCTTCAGAAAGTCACTTTTCACAATGAAATGTGTTTCGACATGAAGAAGATAGTGCCTTAGCTTCTACGTTGTAAAAATGAGAGCAAGACATTGTTTCTCCATGGATGAATAATGGGTTTCACAATCAACTAGACACGACTAATGTAATATACCACTCTCTCTTTCCCGACATCATGATACTGAGCAAGCAAGGCCGAAAAAGCATATGGTGATGCGGCAAGGTAAAACAAAAAGGTTCTCCCTTGCATATAGCTGACATTAGTATGGGAGGATTGGCCAAATAGGTTTTTATTGACTCAAAAGCCTTCTGGCACTCTTCATACCATACAAAAAAAACATCCTTTTTAGCAAATGAGTGAAAGGAAGGGTACGATCAATCAATTGAGATATGAATCTGCAAATTTCCCAAATCTTCCCTTGTAAACTTTGCAAATTTGTAATATTCCTGGGTGGAGGCATGTTAATAATCACATCGATCTTATTCATGTCGACTTCAATTTCATGATTAGAGACTATGAATCCCAAAAAATTTCCAACGTTTACATTCAAGAAACACTTTTGAGGAGTGAGCCTCATCTTATAGAGGCAAAGCCTTTCAAAAATAAGATGGAGGTTTTTCACATGATCCTGACGGGTTATGTATTTCGCCAAGATATCATCAACGTAATCTTTTAGAATTTTATGAATGAAGTCATGGAATATTAGGGTCATTTCCTGTTGGTAAGTTTCTCCCGTATTCTTTAACCCAAAGGGCATGACCACATAACATAAGGTACCAAAAGGGGTAGTGAAGATTGTCTTGTACTAATCCTCTAGGTTAATATGGATTTGATTGTAACCCGAGAATCCATCCATCAAAGATAACAAGGCATGGCCTACAATCGAGTCCACCATCATATCTATATTAGGTAATGGGAAATCATGCTTAAGAGAAGCCTTATAAAGATCATGAAAGTCAATGCATCTATGAATGCAACCGTTGGGTTTAATAACAATAATGATATTTGAGATCCAAGGGGTGTAGTTGAGCAGATGGATAAAGCCTGCTTTCAATAGCTTCTCTATCTCAGTCTTAACCAACAATGTGACCTTGGGATTTATCTTTCAGATTTTTTGTTTAACTAGATTGGCATGGAGACATAAAATGATATTGTGAACCACTATAGATTCATCAATATCAGGCATGTCCTCATATGTCCAAGTAAATATATTAGGGTGAGAATGTTGAAGATTAGAGTGCTCCTTAGATTCTTTGGAAGAAAGGAAATTCCCAATCTTAATCACCTTTTCAGAAGACTTAGGATCCATGGAGACTTTAGTAGTATCTCCCTTGAGGAGAGAACTATGGTCTTTAGGATGTGGTATTGGAACACCATTATCAACATTAGCTAGAGGGTCCTCCTCATCAATACTCAAGACAAATTCCCCAAAATATGCCTATTTACTTAGGTAATATAGGAATCGTATCTTATGATGAAAAGGAGGTAGAGAGGAGTAGGAACCTAAGAATTCCACTAATGCTTCATCCAAAGAGAAAACATGTAAGGGGAATTCTTTGTCCCATGCCTCATCCTCTATTAATTCGAGATGGACCCGACTAAGTGGTTTAATTGAAATCATATTAACACTCCACCAAGGTTTTTCCTTAGATTGTTCAATAGAGTATCCCAAACCAAAATAGTGCTTATGATGCTTAAACTAGATAGGGACCTGGATTCCTTGCTCAATACATCCAAGGCCTTTTCACCCATAGCCATATTAAGAAGCAAGTCTATATCCAAAACCATAATGGGTTTACAAAACTTTTGAAGGTGATGTTCGACATAGAGAGCCTCATTCCACTAGTGGACATCAAACACATCTATAATAGAACAACCGTCTCCTTTAGTTGGTTTTCAAACATTAACCTCCTTTGTAAGAGCAAGACTATCCTCCTCAGTAGGGGAGTGACTAGTATCCTGAACATGATTATAACTTTCGTTCTCAATAGGAGTGTTATCCGCCTTTTCATCAAAGGCATTTGAGGTTATTGAAAATTTTAGATGAGAAAGATTCACTTTGTATTCCCCAATAAAGAACTCAAAGAACTCCAAGAACCCCCAATCATCACCAAGGAATGCATTGGATTTAGAAGAAAAAGTAGATGGGGAGGACTTAGGATTTTATGCTTTAGCTGGTTCTTCTTTAGTGGTGTTCACTTTGGGGACAACCTCCACAGAGGGTATCATTGAGGAGCATGTCAACGCATTAGAAGTTAAAGATGGAATACAATTCTTAAGAGTGGAGACAACTGAATCTCAACCAACATTCGCTAATTCACAAAGGTGAATAGATTTTGGGTCAACTTTGACTGTGACTACTTGATTATTTGTAACAAAATTTAAAGAATGATGCATAGTGGAAGTTACAACACCCATAGCATGGATCTAGGGTCTCCCTAGAAGAAGATTATAGGAAAAGGGCTAGGAATCACATAACCCAAAGTGGGTAAGGTAACATGGCCTAGCTGCAAAGGAAATATTATCATGCTTAGAGCTTCTCGGCCAACATTATCAAACCGCCGAATATAAAAAGAAGTAGCTAAAGAATAAGAATCAACTTTAATCTTTGGATCGATACCACAAACATTGAGAGTTGAACTAGTGTCAATGAGGGTACACCTAACACCAATAGTATTAACATTGACTATAATCATTAAGGGATCCACTTGTTTCTGCACATCCGGAGATGGGAGTTCCTATGGATAGAATTGAATATTCGATGAATACGAGCCATTAACACATTAACATCCATTGGCCTAGCAGAGGAAAGAAAGAGGATCTTCTAGAAGGCTTCTTGAAGCATACCCTGATAAACCAGAGAGGTCTAAAGAAAATCCCATAGTGAAATCTTAGGTGGAGTAACGTGGAGTTACTCAACAAGATCATAATCATTAGGTGCTTTAGTCACAGGTTTAGGTGTTAGAGGAAGGCTCAGTTGAGAAGGTGGTAAAGAAGTAGGAATTTGAGTAGGTTGAACCTTGAAGTAGAGTCTATAGATTTTATGAACCTTGAATTCAAATCCAGTGAATTATCATGATATAAAATTCCACATATAGAATGATCCTTCTTAGGAGAAGGGCTGGTTGAAATCAAGTAAATTATGGGATTCTAAGGGATTGGAGAAGCCACAGAGACCACCACAACATTTACCGATTCTTCAGCTTGTGAAGAAGAAGTTTGCTCGAAAGATTTGCAAATAGGGGCAGAAACTTCTAAGAAATCATCTAGAGTATCATCCAACATATCAAAATCTTCCTTAGAGAAAGCATTATCATAGACATTAAAACATTATAGAAATAGATCTAACATGTTTCACATCAGGTTCACCAAAATGTGAGATAAGGGGGATTCTCTGCACACAAGTATCTTCATTCTTGAGAGAATCATCACCTCAATACAAGATGAATGAAGAAATTGCAAAGAAAGTATATCTAGATTAATCACCACAAAATACTGTTTCAAGACATGAAAGAGAAAAACTTCTAGATTTTTTCCTCCAACAAAGGAGCTCACGGTAAAAGGACTATGTGGATTTAGGATGCCAATGTGGCATGTTGGAGTCCAAGTCATGCACTGGCATCCTAAGTAATTTTGGGCTCAAGGACTCAAATGGGTAGACCAAAGCTTCACTATCTAACCCATATCTAAGATCTTTTAAATAGGATGACAAGATAAAGAGAAGAAAGTGAGAAAGCATAAGGAGAGCTAGGAGGGATCTTACGAACAAAGAAATGTCCAATTCTTCACTCTAAGTTCCGCTTTGACAACTTTCACACAAGATGAACAAGGAAAATTTTTGGGGCTGTATAGGGGCTTGTCACAATCAAACCTCCACTTCAGTGTTCCCACATCCACAAAAATCTAGATAGATAGAGAGAGAGTAATTGAAATGGACAAAAAAGGGACTAGTGAAAACAATCCCTCCTTCAGGAGGAGAACCCGCACCACCAAGTAATAAATGAACAAAGAGATCTAATCTATCCATGTAAATAGAAAAGAGTGAGAGAGAGTGTTACCAACAAGCCTCAACCCCCTCTTGAACACACATACACATTTTTGAATGCTTTCTAGAGAGCTTTGGCTATTGGAGGGACCTCAATCCAATAGATCTTCACTTGTAGAAGTGTTCTTTCCAATAATATAAGAGATTGAGAAGTCAAGTCAAGTTAAAGAGAGAGCCTTGAATGAATGAGAGAACCCCAAAAATGAGAACAAAAGAGGGGTTTTGTTGCATGCAAGGGCGGAAAAGAACCATTACACCTAAAGGCATGGCTATAGAGACACATGCATCTAAGGAACAAGTTTTTGGGAAATGGGTCATCGAATTGTTGTTACTTTGCCATTGGACCACATGGAGTTAGAATCGTGAAATTTTGACCCATGGGGTTTTTTCCATTAATACGTTTAGGAGTCATAAATTCTAGTAAAAGTGCTAAAATGTGAAATTTCCCCTAGGCGCAATTTTGTAACATTACAATGGGTACGTTAATGTATATAGGTCTATACATACATATTAATATATAAAGGATTATATATAATTATTAATATATTTAAATATTGACCAATGATATATATATATATATATATATATATATATATATATAAAGATGGCTATTTAAAGCCAAGCAATGTTTAATCATAAATTGTGCATAGTATGACACATATATGAAGATGTTTAAATACAATTGAAAGCACATAAATATAGTTCATAGTCTATAATGCATTATATGCAAAAGTGAATGGATTTTATTAAAGTTTATAAAGCACTTAAACTAGCGCTATGCAAAGTAATAAAATTCATTAAATTTTTTGTTAATATTAGAACCAATGCACAACATAAAGTCATATATTATGTAGCACTATAATAAGAGTTTGGATGCAAATAAAAGACAAGTGCTACTTTGGAAAAAAGGAACACAGCTAAATATGACCATCAAGACATTG
>VDFB02392607.1:0-30426 GCA_007258455.2 Sequoia sempervirens | reverse complement strand
CAATATGTTGCATATCTTCATACACAATACAATAATCCAATGTACCAGTATCAACACATGCATAACCCTCCCCCTCAGCAATATACAACAATGATCAGATAATTTAATTTGAGAGGGTTTCAATTATACCCTTACCCTATGGATAACAGTTGGAGAAGTCTTGTTCCTAAGTTTATGGGGAGCAGTGTAATTACTGTTGAAGATCATTTGAGGAATTTTAATGCGTTTATCTAGGACTTGGATATAGCATATGAAGATTTACATATGAGGTTGTTCATGATGTCACTCACCGAAGAAGCTAGGGATTGGTTCAATGGCCTGCCAATAGATTTTGTTGATTCTATCCAAGAATTTCAGGATCAGTTTCTTGAACAGTATGGAAATCCATGTGCACCAGATGTTGCTTTACATGAATTAGTATGGATTCAAAAAAATTAGAATGAGTCAATTTATGATTTTAATCAAAGATTCAACAAATTGCATAATAAGATACCACCTGGATCAAAGTTGCCAGACTCTGCAACATTGAGTATTTATTTGAATGCATTCAATCCAGAAATAGGGTATGAACTAAGAAATAGGTTTCCAAGAGATTTAGTTGAAGCCCAAAAGATAACACTAACCATTGAAAACAACAGGAAAGCTGTTGGGATGATCAGTACGAGAGACAATCCTAGGGTTCCTCAGCAAGTCAATAATTACTAGTACAAATAGGAGAACATGTATAGAAATGAGAGGCCTCGGTTACATGACATGCCCTATAATACAAATTGGAAGGATGGAAAACCTGTAATAGATAGACCCAAGAACAAAGAAACACCTGATCCATTAAGGAAGAAGGGAGTGTATATGGTCAATAATAATTGTTGGTGTGAAAGATGTGATGGGCCACATTCCCCAGATCATTGTGTTGTAGCCCAAAAAATGCAAGAAGAAGGAATGTCACTGGGTAATAGTGGAGAGGATCACACAGTGTATTTGACTTCAAATACTTTTCACCGTGTTGAGGAGAAATACTCATCTTCAGAAGATGAAGGTTATGAGTACGGTGTTTCAAATCAAAGGTGTAATGTCCACATGGCTGAACAACAGGTTTTTTCTGATTCTAAAGAAGATTATGTAGAACAATCTGTTGAGGTTCCTACTCAATGCGATATGAGGAGACTCACTGAAGAGGAAATAAAGAGGTTAACCATTGTTGTAGTTGAATGAGAAAAGAGAAAGTATTGGTTAAGAAATAGGACATTGAATGAAAAGGAAGGTGTTCTTGGGGGAATATTTATGAAAGACAGAGAGGTGACACCAAGAGTTTTGAAGAAAACTAAGAATATGCAACATGATAAGAATGAACAGAAGCCTGTCCAAAAGGAAGAAAACAAAGGAGAAGCATCAGAGCAAAAGAAAACAATTAAGGCAGAGGGTCCTTCTTTTGATTTCTCTCAAGCTTTATCTCAGGTAAAAATGTTTGTCCCGCTGCTTGAGATGATGAGAATTAAGGAGTATAGGGATAGTGCAATTCAATTGATATCAAATAGAAATGAGAAAAGTACAAATTCTGAAAATTAGATGGCCATTGAAATGGTTAATAAGCAAGAGAAGGTGAATGTCCTAGAAGTGTGTCTAAATGATGTATTGGTAAATTCCCCACAAGTTGATCCTTTTTTCACCACATTGCTTATAAAAAACAAACTGATGAGGAATTGCATGATAGACTTTGGCGTTGCTATCAATATCATGCCAGTTGGAGTTATGAAATAGCTAGGCATGTGGGTAGATACTAATGAAGGGAAGTTCTATGCAATGGATAGCAGGCATGTTCCAGTAGTAAGTGTTATGAAAGATGTTGAATTCAAACTAGCTGCTTATCCTCAGGTTGCTTACAATATAGATATAACTGTAATTGATACCCCTCCTCAGTTTGGAATGCTTCTATCAAGACAGTGGATGAAAACAGTTGGGGGAAATGTCCAATTTGATTTATCTTATGCAAAAATTCCAGTGAATGGCCAGGAAGTTAAGCTATATAGGGAGCCAAGGATGAACCCAATTGTAGATTGTGTACCTCAAGATCAAGTCAATTGCTTTTGTGATATGGATCTTGGAAGTTTTAAGATAGAACCAACCTAGCTAGAGTTAGTCAATGGTGATCGAATTGATAAACATGTTGCAAAAAACTGTGATGGTGTATGGAAAATGTACTTTGATGGAGCATGCATCCAAGAAGGTAATGGAGTAGGAATAGTGTTTGTTTCACCTAAAGGAGTCACATTTAAATATTCATTTTTTTGGCATTTTAATGCACAGACAATATAGCAGAGTATGAAGCTTTACTAACAGGATTGAATATGGCTATAAAACATAAGATCAAGTTGCTAGCTATTCTAGGGGATTCTGAGCTAGTTGTTTCTCAAGTTAAATCAAACTATGCAACAAAACACAAGAGGCTGAAGCAATACAGGAATGCTATATGGGACACAATTGAGTTGGTTGATTCTTTCTCCGTTGAATGGATTGAGAGGTCAAAAAACATAATGGTAGACTTTTTAGCCAATGTAGCATTGAGAAGAGATGATATCACACTGGTTGGAGTATCTCAAATTGAGTTCAAAACAAGACCCACTGTGCCTGAAAATATATATAGTTGGTAGGTTTTTAATGATGATGCTGACCTCTTGAAATTTCTTCACTGTATAGATCAATATGAAGCTCAAGAAGTTGATTTCAATACCTTTGTTGAAGAAGTAGATGGAAAGCAGACAATATTTGGGAAAGAGATCTTATAGCTTAAAACTAATAAGCTTCCCAAAGGGCTAGTAGCATTGGAAAGGGTATATGATGGAAACGATCGGTCCCTCATGAAATAGATACCAATCAAAGGAGAGGATATTGAAGAGGTCAATTTAGGGACTGAACTAGCACCAAAAAAGGTATACATTGGAAAGAAAATAAGCCCAACAATTCAAAGAATGTTGATTGCACTATTGAGAAAATATAAACATGTGTTTGCATGGTCTTATGAAGTTCTCAAAGCATATAAGGAAGATTTGTTTCAACATGAAATCCCGTTGAAGTTAGATGCAAAGCCATTTAGGCAAAGAAAAAGACCTATTAATCCAACATTGGAACCAAAAATGCAAGAGGAATTGGTAAAGCTTAGAGATGGGGGTATTATCAAACCAATCAAGAATTCAACATGGGTTTCGAACCTAGTTCCTGTGAGGAAGAAGAATAGGGATATCAAATTATGTGTGGACTTTAGAAATCTAAACATGGCATCTCTCAAGGATAATTATCCTCTACCTAATATGAAGGTTGTACTACATAAAGTAATAGGGTGTGAGTTGTTATCTATGATGAATGGGTTCTCTGGTTACAACCAGGTCAAAGTCAAAGAATTTGAGCAATACAAGACAACTTTACAACCCCATGGGGAACATATGTTTATGTTAGGAATTCCATTAGATCTCATAGGCCGTAGATGCAACCTTTCAAAAGAGCTATGGGCCATTAGCATTTAGGACAGTTAATGCTATCATGGTGAGTATATCAAAGATGACCTTCTTGCTTATTCAAAAAGGGCTGAAAATCATGTAGAACATTATGTGGAAAAGAGTATTTATTAAGGCTTTAGAACTATGGTGATAGTTTTGAACCTAAAAATTTTTCATTTTGTAGTCACATAAAGATGAAGCTCTTGGGACATATTGTGTCAAGGAGGGGATTAGAATAGATCACGAGGAGGTTGGGGTATAGATAAAGTTCCCTGTCCCTAAAACTATCGGGCCATCCATTCATTTTTGGACAGATCAATTTTGTTAGGAGATTTGTGTCTAATTTTTCTGAAATTGTTAAGCCCATATCAAAGATGTTGAGGAAGGGACAAAAGGTAGATTGGACTGCAGAAGCATTAGAAGCTTTTATATCAATCAAAAAGGCCATCAAGGAAGTCCCTGTCCTTAAGTCTCCAGATTTTTCAAAACCCTTTCAAATATTTTCATTTGCTTCATTGCATACTATAGCTGTTGTCATGTTACAAAAGAATGAGGAAGATCATGAGCAGCCTGTGTCTTTTTTCAGCAAGTCATTGCAGGGGTCAGAATTGAAATATGATATAATGGAGAAACAAGCATTTGCATTGGTGAAAGCCATAAAAGCTTTTAGACCATATCTTTTTGGAGCCAAAGTGATAGCTTATGTCCCTCATGCGGTTGTTAAAGATATTTTGACACTGTCAGAGGTAACTGGAAAGAGATGCAGGTGGATTAATAAAATTCAAGAATTTGATATGGAAATACAAATCACTAAATTAGTGAGAGGTCAGGGTTTGGCCAAGTTAATGGCATAAACAAATATTGAAGAAAATCAAATTTGTAATGTAGAAGATGAAGGAAATGCAATTGCAAGTATTGAGCATACTCCTTGGTATGCAGACATCATGTATTACCTTAGGTACATGAAGTGTCCTGAAGGATTAAGTGATAATCAGAGAAGAACCTTGAAGCTGCAAGCGTCCAAATATGTGTTCATGGAAGGTGATTTGTTTTGGAAAAATAGGGACAGGATGTTGTTGCTATGTCTAGATGAGTCACAGGCCAAGCACGTTATAAGAGAAATGCATGAAGGGGTCTGTGGAGGCCATTATTCTGCAAAGACAACTGCACACAAAATTCTTAGGGCAGGTTATTACTGGCCAAAAGTCTTTAATGATTCTTTTTCATATGTAAGAGATGTGAAGCATGTTAGAATTTTTCAAGGAAAATGAAGTATTAGGGAGCTTTACCACTCAAACCTTTGCAGGTTGAAGCCCCTTTTCATTAGTAGGGAATTGATTTTATTAGGGAGATACAAGAGAAATCAAGTGGAGGACATAAGTGGATCCTGGTAGCTACTAATTACTTCACCAAATGGTTAGAGGCAGTCCCAACCAACCAAGCAACAAGTAAAGTTGTGATCAATTTTTTAAAAGATAACATTATTACTAGATTTGGTACACCATTAAGATTGATTACAGATAATGGGATGTGTTTCAAATCTAATGAGTTTAAAGATTTTTGCATTACATATGGTATCACTGTAATGTATGCAGCTCCTTACATCCACAAGCTAATGAGGTCAAGTAGAGTCCGACAACAAAGTCTTCTAAAGATCATACAGGAGAATGCTGGTCAAAAATAAGAAGGCTTGGGATTCAAAGTTGAAAATGGTTGTATGGGCTAATAGGATAATTGTGAAGAAGGAAATTGGAAAATCCCCATTTGAATTGGTGTATGGAACACAAGCTAGGATGCCTTTACAAAATTTGTTACTAGTTTACAAATTTATCCTTCAAGAAGATATAGACATTCCTGAACCAATGGTGGAAAGAATGGAGCAACTGGCAAAGCTTGATGAAATAAGAAGATTAGATCAAAACTAGAATGTGAAGTTGGAGGCACAAATGAAGTATTTATTTGATAAAAGGGAAAAAGATAGAAAATTTGAAGAAAATTATCTGGTGTTAATGTGGAATGCAAGATGTCAAGAGAAGGAAAAACACAAGAAATTTGAAGCTTTGTGGCTAGGACCCTTTGTTGTTGTTCGCAAGCAAGGTGAAGATTCATATTATTTGCAAAACATGACTGGTGAAGAACAAGAGTTGCCTGTATAGGAGAAATTTTTGAAGCACTTCTTCTCTTAAAAAAGGGAATATAGAGGATAAAGGGTTTCTAGTGCATGGACGACTCTTGAAAATCCTCTCAAAAATTCTTCTCCATGCACAGTAGTTTAGGAAATAAAAAGGAACAGGAATTGCTAGTACATGGACAATCCTGACATTCCTTCATTAAATAAATCTTTCCATGTACAGTAGTATAGGGTCATGTTCATCTCCATTTCCATTCATTCCATCCTGCTCATTGGTCCATCACCTTGAATGTTTGGTTTTCTCAACAAGAGATCTGGATCCTTGCAATGATCTCACAATCATTCACCCTCAGACAAATCCATTGTTGGAACTGTATAATTTTGAAAATTTCACGGCTGCATATACTCATTAGTTCCCAAGAAGTCCATGCCATAAGCAAATAAATCTGCTTTGCATAACATATTTTCCCATGTTCTGGTTAGTCTTCATCATTGGGTCCCATATAATTCACCTATCCCTGAGCATTTGGATGTATAAACCATATCGGTGTAACATGTTGCAGGTCTCACTGATCCCAAAAAAATCATTTTATACTAATGTATGTCTTTTGCAGTCTATTGGAAAGACATCGGGAATGTCTTACCAATGAGATTTCAGTTGAGGATTCATATCGTCAAGAGGCAATGCACAGTCTCAGCAACTAGAGGATCCTATCGGCAAGATAATTTTCATCGACATAAGTCATATCGAGCTCATTTTTGTCTTACCGATCAAGGCATAAATTGACTGTCAATGAGAAAGGAGCAATCAAAGTAACATCTTGTAGTGTTCATTTGTTCTTACAAATAAGGAAGGGTGGGTTTCGTCGTTGTCATTGGGATGAGGTCAAGGAATCCTACCAACCCCCTATGTCACACTGACAAAGTTGTACATGATTCAAATTTGGCAGTGCATGTGGAAGAAATAATCATTGGTGAGACTTGCTTCATCAATGAGAGCTAAGAGAGTCATGCCAAATGAAGTTCCATTGGTAGGAAAACCACTATGTCTTGGCGATCATAATTGACGAAGGAAATTTCTCGACAAGACACGAAGTAATTTGTGGAGCATCTGCCCGATTCACAATGTTACAACGATACTCAAAATTGAAGGCACAAAGTGTCGGGGAGACTCGTAACATGGGTATAACTACAAGACAACTTGAAAATAGAAGCGAAGATACAGATAGGTTGTCAGTGAGACTCAACACATTGATAAGACTGCATGACATCAAAGCGATATATAACCTGTGGTAGTCGAAAAGACTCAAGATGTTGGCAAAACTACATGATGTCTTTGCGGGTGTCTTATGAATGTTAGTAAAAGCCCGAATAGATGGATCACCTAGGATTTGAATACGAAAGGACACGTCCTTTCGAATACTGATGTATAAAAGTTCATTTTTCGATTATGGGAAAAGAGATAGAGGGTAGAGCAAGTAAAAATACAGTAGGATACAAAATGTTAACAATTTTGAGACTATGATGCATGTTTGAAACAATGGAGATTTCTATTGAATTCATTTGATGTGGTGACATTTTTGTAGTATCAATTTTTTGTTGTGTTAATTGAAAGTATTGCTGAAGTTGTTTCCAAGGTTGATGTTTTCTAATTATTTAAACTGATATATCTAGGATATTTTTTGGTTTATTAGTGCACACTTGTTGTATCTGTATAGTTGGATTAATTGGTTCTTTTTAGGAGATATTAAATCCTTTTAGTCAATCATAGTAATTAGGGAATCTCATTTGGATCATTAAGAGGAACTTGGTAATCCCATTCTTGCATGTTTATATAAGTTATAAACTTAAACCTATATGCCAAAAAATTTGAGTTTCTGCTAGAAAGAAGTTACTCATTTTAGATTTTCATTTGATTTCGTACACCCAATAAGGTACTAGTCTCTGCTATTTCATTGTTTAATTTCATTCATTTTTACATATGAACACATTAGATTTTAGCCTTGATATTGCTTATGCAATTTATACCAAAATAAAACTCATTTATCCACTCCTATTTCCCATTGTGGGTAAATCACTTTAAATGAATAAAATTGGCCAAGTCTACTTCATTGCTATAGGTACACCCACCTAGGTCTAGCAGCACCTGAAGAGTAGAAAGTTCAAATCTTTTGGCCTTGTATGTTACCCTGAAACGTTGTGAGAGCCTGGCAACCTCTCGTGGTTCAAACCTACATTTTTTAGAGCTAACAGACACCACCAAAAGTAGTGTCATTAAGGCTTATGATGATGAAGAACAAAAATCAAAGGGGGTTGTAACACTTCCTATTAGAATTGGTCCTACAGTTATGGAGACAAACTTCCAAGTCTTGGATCTCACCCTCCCATATAACCTTCTACAACGGAAACCATGGATTCATGCTATGAGGTAGTCCCTTATACCTATCATCAATGTCTCAAATTTCCCTACAATGGGACTAAGATTACAATAGATGGTGTCCCAGACCCATTTGAATATTGCACCAATCTATGAGAGATACCCCAATGTCAAGTGCCAGTAATCCAAGAAGTTTCATCATCTAATTCATCTCACTATGTTGATCCATCTACTCTCTCTAAAACATCCACTTCACCATAATTACCTTCCACTCCTAAGGTTGAGATACAAGACAAGGGTTATGGAGAATATCACATGAAGACATCTTATTATGTTAGCCACTTGGTTCCTCCTAAATCATATGGTTTACCTACAGCAGATAGGAGATAGTCAATGGTCACCATACACATTCCTCCCATGACAACTTTCACAAAATGGGGAGAATTAAGCAAAAAATCCATAAAAAAGATGATGTGACCTCTTGGTTATATAGAGAAGACAATAAAGAACCTCCTACACTTGCTCACATACCTATAGATCAATATGGAAAGGGCTTCACCATCATGTAGAGCAAGGGAAATAATGGACATAGTGGCTTAGGCTTACATCAAAATGGGAGGACTTAACCAATCATTGTTTCTAAATGGATGAAAGTCTTAGGGCTTGGGTTTCAATCACTCCAAATTGGTGTTTCTAGTACCACATCACCTTTACTCGAGGAAGTAAGTGCTTCTTCAAATATCAAGACATCCGATGAGCCATCTGACCAACCCTACTACAATTCCCTAGACTCAAATGAATATGAGTGGGATTCCCTATCCTCCACCTCTATCATGGATGTTGATAAACTATTCGGAGAAGTTGACTTAATGCTAAAATCCTCACCAAATCCATTGAATTCCTATCCATCGAAGACTTGGACAAAAGAGAAATGGTTTAAACATTACTATTGGGAATCTCTTGATGCTACCTCTTGGGAACCTGACAAATCCACTTCAGATAACCAAACCTTGGCATTAGGCCCACCTCAGAATCCACCTAGATCCAAGCAAAAGAGAACAAAGGATTTGGTAAGAAAATTTTGTGACTATATGAACAACTAAGTTTTTACCTTGACCCATTTGAACTTTGACAACTCCGATGATGACATTCCCTTAGTCTATCCCTAGCTCATTGATTGGGACCAATGAGACACACCTATCTTAGATATCTTTGAGATTGACAAAGCAATTGTTGAGTTCCTAGGACTACGAGAAGGAATACCTAATGGTGATCATAAGGCTAGATTTACCATAGACTTGGACAACATGGCATATTTAGGGGAATCTATTGAACCCTCCAATCACAAAAACAACAAAAAAAATGAAAAAAATAAAAAATGATGAGTCTCTAGGTGAAAACTGAAAGGCACCTTTAGACAATGAAAAAGAAAAAAATAAGGATGCATTCTAAGGTGAAAACCTCTTTGAGGCACCTAAGGATGGAGGTTTGAACATTCTCCCTATTGCTCAGGAAAGTCACCTATGCTAGTTGAAGAATCTATGGAAATCAATATAGGCACTCAAGAGAATCCCTGACTGGTCTATTTTGCAACATCCTTGACTGAAATAGAGAAGCCAAAATTTCACAATTTCTTTGCACAAAGACAAATTATTTTTTCCTGGTCATATGCAAACATGCCTAGGCTAGATCCTAAACTTGTGCTACATCATTTTCCTTTACAACTAGGATTGAAACCCGTGAAACCAAATTTGATGAAAATGCACCCACAGATTGCTTTACTAGTCAAATCTAAACTAAAGAAACTATTGGACGTTGGATTTATCAGATTGATTGACTATGCAGATTAGATTTCCAATCATGTACTAGTCACAAAACCAACATGGGGCATCCACATATGCATAGATTTTAGAGATATAAATAAAGCCTGTCCTAAAAATGGTTTTCCTTTGATGAACATTGACATGATTGTTGACTTAACAACATACTATGAGATGTTATCCCTTATGGATGGATTTTTAGGGTATAACCATATTAGAATTGCAACTGAAGACCAACCTAAGACAACTTTCACCTGTCCATGGGGAACTTATTGTTGGAATGTCATGCCCTTTGGACTCAAAAATACTGGAGAAAAATATTAGTGTGTCATGATCACTATTTTTCATGACCTCATACACACTCTTATGGAGGACTATGTCGATGATCTGATTGCTAAATCATTGACAAGGTCTAATCATATAGGTTTTAGACAAGATTTTTCAAAGGCTAGAGGAATATAAAGTAAGGCTAAATCTAAAGAAATGTGTATTTGGCGCGAAATCAGGAAAGCTTCTAGGATATATCATTTTTAGATGAGGCATTGAAGTGGATCCAGCCAAAGTGAAAGCAATAATAGACATGCCTCCACCAGCTAATCTCAGTCAAATAAGGACACTATAAGGGAGACTGCAATCCATCAGAAGATTCATAGTGTAGTTGGTAGACAAAACACATCCCTTTCAACATCTACTCATAAAAGGAGTACCCTTTGTATGGACAGGTAAGTGCCAGGAAGATTTTCAACTGATTAAGGATTACCTACTCACACCACCAGTATTAATTCCACCTATTGAGGGATGACCATTGATTCTCTACATCTTAGTAACTACCACATCCCTAGGAGCATTGCTTGCATAGAACAACAATGAGGTTCATGAAAGGGTCGTATACTATATCAGTCACACTTTGGTAGGTTATGAGCTCAATTACAGTACCATTGAATGTTCTTCTCTTGCAGTAGTATTTTCTACTCAAAAACTATGACACTATATGCTAAACTACCAAAATAATGTTGGTTGCAAAGATATATCCTATGAAATATCTTCTAAGGAAAGCGGCATTAGTAGGGTGACTAGCCAAATGGGTAATGATACTTAGTGAATATGATATCTAGTACATGGAGAGAAAAGAAATCAAGGGACAAGTCATTGTTTATCAGTTAGTTGATGCACCGATACAAGAAGATCACTCCTTAGTTGCATATTTTCCTGATGAGTTTAAATTCATCATTAACACAGGCACGACATGGAAATTATACTTTGATGGCTCCCACACAAATCATGGATCAGGGGCTGGTATATTGTTTATCACACCATAGGGTGGCTCTATTCCTCAATCAATTAGTATAGATTTTCCATGTACTAATAACATAGCAGAATATGAGGCTCTTGTGATAGGGTTACACATGGTAGTTAAATGGAAGACCAAGAACCTATAGGTTTATGGTGATTCTGAACTGGTAATCCGATAAGTAAATGATGACTATGAGACTAAGGATGATAAGCTTGCTCCCTACAAATGCATGGTAGATAGTTTCAAAGAGTACTTTGACAAGGTTGACTTTCATCAAGTACCTCATGTTCTAAATAGGGCAGCAAACACTATGGCTACTATTACTTCACTCTTGGACATACCTAGCAACGTGCCTAAGTTTGACTTTTTGGTAGAACAACTTTTGGTCCCTGCCTATGACATCCAATATTTGGAGATGGTGTGTGACATTGTTGGTTTCAATTCCCCTTGGCATAAAGACATTTATGACTACCTCCATGAAAAGATCATAACCCCTGACCTTTCTAATAACCAACATAGGACATTTCTCTGCAAGTCAGCCAAGTACACCATTATTAGAGACACCCTTTATAGACATGCCCTAGACAATACCCTATTGAGATGTCTTGCTACTAAAGAAGCACAAGAAACCTTGTGTGGGCTACATGAGGGTATATGTGGATCCCATTCTAGTGGTCCTACCTTAGCTAAGAATATTATGAGACTGGGTTACTATTGGCCTACCATGGAAAATGACTCATATATCTTTATCAAGAAATGTCGCCAATGTCAGGTACATGGAGATTTGATACATGCACTAGCGCAAGAGCTCCATATGATAATGTCACCATGGCACTTTTCTTAATGGGGACTCAATCTCATAGGAAAGATACATCCCACATCATCTAACATCAATAATTTCATTATTACTACCACTGAGTATTTTACCAAGTAGATTGAAGCTATTCCAATGACTTACATCACCTACTCACATATTTCTAGGTTTATCCTAAACTATATCATTTTTCAGTATGGTGTCCCTCAATCCATAATCACAGATAATGGTCGTCCATTCAGGAACCAAGAATTCCATCATATTTGTGAAGAGTTCCATATCCAACACTATTTTTTCACCCTATATTACCCACAAGGTAATGGCCAAGCTGAGGAATCTAATAAAACAATCATCAGAATCCTCAAAAATATTGTCAATGATGCTAGATGTGATTGACATTTACAACTTAATCTAGCCTTATGGTCTTACTACACAAGCATCCATACTCCCACTAGCACCACTCCATATTCCTTAGTATTTGGTTCTGAGGCAATCTTTCCTATTGAGGTCAAGATTCCTTCCCTAAGGGTATCTTTGAAAGGGTATATTGATGATGAATAGTACCGAGTTTCAAGACTACATGAGCTAGAATTCCTAGATGAACGAGAAAAACTAGGAAAGAGAATCCCTAGATGAACGAGAAAAACTAGGGTATCTTATACCCAACTAGTGGTAGGCACTTGACTTACATCATATTGGTTCTTACATTGGCTATTCTGAAGATGTAAAACCATAAAAAATCCAAAAAAATCACAAAATGTCTTGAAAAAATCCAAAAACATTAGAAAAATTCAAAAAGAAAAAAAAAAACATGTAAAAAAAATCCAAAAATATGAGTCAGAGTCTTTCGCACTTTTTAGTATTTGTCATTTGTCGAACTACGTTGCCTCTGTGATTGGACATAGGAAAGGCCATCTGTTGATGTACCCCTAAGGCATTAGGTTGGTGCTTTTAGGTTTGTCTATATAAAATCATGATTCAATCCATTTTTCTATAAGACAAGGTCATTGGTCATGTCAAACTACGAGGTCTTTGCATGTATAACGTAGGCAAGGCCATCAATCAATGAGCCCCTGAGGCTGCACTAGGTTAGTCCTTTAGGATTTGTCATCAAGAACAAGTAGTTGTTAGCACATCACATAAAGTCACACATCAACAAGATGAACAAGTCAACAATCTTATCAAGTCAAATCAAACAAATTTCCAAAGCAACAAAAAACAAAAATCAACTTATGTCTGCTATAGGATGCATCCTCCCTGAAAATAGATATCATCAAAACAATCAACCTATGTCTTATATAGGATGAGTCCTTCTTGAATATAGACATTTTCAACCAATCAACATAGCCTTACATAGGTTGTCACATCAACAACATTGGACTCAATGTCTTATATGATACATGTCTTTTTTGAAACTAGGACTTTTTGAAGCCTTATATAGATAGTCATAACATCGAAACCAGACTCAACATCTTATATGGAATGTGTCCTTCCTAAAATTAGGCTTTATCAATCTTATCAATCAAAACAATCAAACAAACAAATCAATTTTTGGTAAATATTTTACTATCTTGTGACTTTGTGGCTTGTTTATCTTATCGCTTTATTTGGCTTTATGTTGGAATTTTGTTACTGAGCTTTCTCAAAGATGTCCCTTGAAGGACTTAGAGAAGCAACAATGTATCAGAATTCTTTTTTCTTTGAATGTCATTTTTTGATTGTCTTTTAACTTTGATTTTGAATCATGTTACTAGTTTCCTCAAGGATGTTCCATGAAGTATTTAGAGGAGCAATGATGTCTCATGACTTGTCTTTTATTTGTTTGCTATCTATGGTTTGCCTTGACAAAATGACTAAGGAAACTATGCCCTTAGTATGAGTTAGGACATTCCTTGTTTGCAACTGTCTATTTTTAATAGGTGGATTACCTTGCACACCTTGATTTATCTCATATCATGGCATTTTTTATTCATTTGTATTAGTTATTACCCAATGATTATTTAGTGCAAATCCTATTGTGAATAAAAAAAATCAAAGATTGCTAATAATAATGTCTTTTATTATTCATCTTCTTTCCACACTAACATTTCTTCTTTCTTGCATTATGAAAAAATCCTGTGAAACACAAAAATATAAAGTGTCCTCCATATGCATTCATGTTAGAAACATCATTTAAATATCACACATCGTAAAGCATAAATATATCTTGCATTTGAAAATCACAAAAATATAGGCATCTATCATATCTAGGAAATCATGGCATAATAGGCATTCATCATCATAGATTACATAACAAAAGCATTGCATGTACATAATAGGTGTGCATATATGCATCACATTACATAAACCATCATCAAAACATATAGTATCACTTGTAGAAAAAATTGTAAATAGATATATCATGTTGCATTGAATCCATACATAACATCCATCGATATCATAGAAATAAATGCATACATTATCATATAGAACCAACATCACATCATAAGCTGCATAAACACATAATGTAGATATGATGATCCATAACATATGCATATCATATATACAATAACACATCATATAGAACACATGCATAAATAAAAGACTGCTTAATCATAAATAGAACTACATATCATAGGAATAGCCACCAAAATCATATATATATATATATATATCACTCAAAAACTATCACATCACAATGTAATAATGTATGAGTAAAAATGAAGCCTCCAAGCTCTATGATCAAAGTACAGTGTCTAATTAATAAATATAAGAATATGTCTCTATCCGGAACTCCCACTACTCCCATGTGGAGAATGTGGAGGTGACTGACGATGAGATCCTGATGACCAGTGTGTAGGAGGCCTATCATATGGGACAGTCTTGTGAGGTCCCACAACCTCCTCTATACTCTAGGTCCTACTCTAAGTCTTACTCTGGGACCTACTACTATGTTCCTGAGAGTAACTAGGAACCTGTCACTTAGGATGAACCTCTCCCTCATATAGATTCCTGTAATAGGTATCTCTCTCACTAGCTTTGACTAACTCCCAAGAAAAAGTTGTAGCTAGCCAACTCCAAAGAGTTTTAAACTCAGAAAATCTCTGCTCGGTCTCCTATCTCCCGAGCTATGGCCTAATCAATATCCATATGTGCCATGTCTCTCTCCATCTGTACTGAGTCCTGCTCTACCATCAAAGCCCTCATCATCTCCTCCAAAGACTCTACTCTGGCCCATAGATATGGTACCTCTTGATCAATAGGACCTATATCCTCCTATCACAACCGCTCTCTCCCATCGTCATCCCAATTCTCCAAAATCTTGTCTTGGAGCTCTCGCTCCTAATCAACCATCTCCTCCTCATCATCATCATCATCTTAGTATCTAGCGAGCATAACAAGAGAATCTATCTCCAACTCCTCCCTAACTGCCTCCTCCTCTACTACATGCTCCTCTCCACCACCCCCAACATTAATATCCTCCTCTCACCCATCAATCTTAAGCATGAGCACATCCTCACACTCTACCTCCTCCTCCCGAATGAGTGAAAAATGTGGGCCTCATCCTCTATGACCACATCAACCCCTACCACCACCCCTCCAACCTCCTCCCCCATCTCCACCATCACCTCTCCCACCTCTACCACCTCTACCACCATGACCTTTTCCTCTACCATGCCTGCCCTGAGGTTCTATCCCATGCCTCTCTATAGGTGCATCTTGCTCTAGATTAGTAAACAAAACCAACCTATGACTAGCCCACCATTCATCATATGGATATGTCATCCCTAGATCAGCTGCTCTACCTCTCCATCCCCACTGAACTGGTTGTAGTGCATCAATATCCACCTTGGCTGTCACAACTAGAATCTCAGGTCCCCACATAGTGACCTCCCTAGAGGATAGCACATACTTCGCTCATCCTTGAGGCCCATCTTGAACCTTTCCAAACTATCTCAGGACCTAATCTAACAAATGCCTCTTAATGATATGAACATGGGAAACTATCATACCAATCAAGTACTATGTCTGTCTGCAGAAGGATAGGTGTCCATCCTCATTTGGCCATTGTGCATAATCCATGTAAGGTCTCCAAATAAATTGCACCATCGTGTCAATAGCATTTCTATAATAACTAGTATCTCCTGTATGTGTTTGGATGCTTTCCCCTGCATAACCAAAGGCATAAGGAGCTCCCTGTTGCAAATCATCTGTAAACAGGTAGAAAAAATATGGCAATGTGTTCCCACACCCATACCATCAACAATGTGGTACCACAACTCATCGACTATGCATCTCTATACACTATATCATGCAAATGAAAATATAACATGGTGAGCAAACATGGAACCCATGCATATACTACCCATCTCTCTAACATACCCGCTAGCATCTCCCCCCATCCCATAGGAAATCCATGACCTCGACGGTTAGGAAGATCTACCCCTAATCAATGTACATAAAAAAAAATCTATCCTATCATATCTACCAGCTAGGACATGCCATCTAATCTCATAATGGTCTATCCCTAACTGTCTAATGTCATCATGAGGATAATATCTACACATCTCACTGAAATCCCTCTATGTATCATACAAAACCCTGACACCCCTAATCAGTAGCCTCAAAATCCTATATGCATCCTCTAATGTGACAGTGGCCTCACCTGTAGGCAGATGAAATGAAGATGTATCAAAGTGCCACCACTCATAGAGAGAAGTCAGTAAAACTCGGTTTTCCCGAATAGTGGGCATGTAGGTAACATGATATAAACCCAGGTGCCAGAGGAACCGTCTCTCCCCACTCCACAACTGATCCTGAAAGTCAAAAGTCAATGGTATAGACTCCCTTGTATAAATTGGATCCAACAAAACCTGCAATGGCCTAATGCATACCTCATGTCAGAAACAAACAACCTCTTATAGTCCAAAATTTCAAAAAACAATTGACTAGCCAAATGTGTCATTTTCTATCAAATTCATTGCAAAAACCCAATTGCGTCATTCCAATTTTCAAATGCATCATTATCCTATTCGCATGAATTTCACAAATGAAAATGAACATAATCATAAACCATACCCAATAAAATGACCATTCAAACATGTAAATGCATACTAATATCACAAATGTGTTTTAGAAATCTATATGTGTTACTGTCTATGTCATATGCATTGCAGGTATACATATACGGTGCAATAAAACTCAAATGCAATTATTTAATAAAATACCTATGCTAGCCAAAGAAATAATTCGACAAATGCTACATTCCACAGAAAGATGTGTGGATTACGTATTCATTTGCGTTGAATTAGAAAGTGACGCATATGATAAAATTGAATTAAATACCTAAAAAATACATGAAATGAAAAATTTCAAAAGACAATGTCTGAGTACGTACCGTGGGTTCAACATTGGCAGGTCATCTAAACGTCCCAATGAAATATTCGTGGTGAGAAGTGTGAGGAATGAGTGACATTTTTGTTAGAACTCTAGAGCACGAAATCATAATTTCTAAACTTGAGAGGTGAAAATGAAATGGTTTTCCACCCAATTTGTATTTATACCTAGGGTTTTTGGTGGAATTTTACAAACCTTCTATACTGGATGCACTATTTACCACATTCTAATGACCATTTGACCTATTAAAATTACTCCAAACTCATTTCTATCAACACCATCAAACTTATGGCCATCGAATTAACTAATCGGGACTATTTCCATTTTTTTTGAAAATTTTCAAAAATTGTCAATTTTCCCAAGGGGGCATACCTTCACCTATTCCACACTGGTGCATGACTGGGGCATGTTTCTAATCAGTTTTCTTTGACACAATGTTGAAATGACATTGTATCAAAGAGGGGCAAAATGTAGACACTAAAATTTGGTCTAAGCCTATGACTTCAATTTCTTCATAATTCGCATTTTCATGGTTGTGATTAAATAATGCTAATTATTTAATTACTTTGTAAATTCTTTTCTCATCTATTAATTAAATAATTTTTTATTATTTATTTAATTCATGTTAACATTTATTCCTCTATTAATTAAATAAACTCAATTATTTAATTAATTCGTATTATCTTTATTCAGTCTTGATTGATTAAATAAATGTTCTTTGTTTAATTATGTCACTAATTAACTTTATAATCTTTATGAAATTAAATAAATTCTTATTTAATTTATTCTTATCATATCTTCGACTATAATTAAATAAATACTTTAATACTTTAATTATTCATTAATTATTTCAGTCAATTAAATAAATCTTAATGTATTTAATTTAATCCTTAAATGTCGAATGTTGAATTAAATAATCATTTAATTTATAAAAGTTTATTTTGGACATATTCTTCTATATTTAGATAATTGTTTAAGTTATCTAATTATTCATTCACCACTTAACTCAAGATCTATTTAAATTAGTCAATTATCTCATGATTTAATGTCTAATTGTCTCTAACAAATGGACTCTTTGTCTTAACCAACCAGTTGTCTAGTTTTAATCCTTATGCATGTAGACATTTATTAATTAAATAAATTTATTTAATTAATTAATCTATTTATGCTTTCTAACATATCATTTCCTTTATTCTATCTTTATCCTTTGCATGCAATCATTATTCTTCTAATTTTCAAATACTTTCAACTAGAGATTAAATCATTATTTAACCTTGATCTCTATCTTTAGGTTTTATCACTCATGTCATTACTAACACTTATCTTAATGCATGTAGAATCTTTTAAACTAGATCGTTTGTCTATCTTTCAATCTAGGCCTATCATTCGAACAATCATTTTTCTATAAATTGATCCAACTTTCATCATTGCAACCCCTCTTGAAATCTGATGACTTTTGGAGCACTTTTTTTACAATCTTTGATATTTCACTATTGTCACATCTATTGAGGCTATACTTGCACACATACTGAAAATTTGAGGGAAAGAATACTATCATGGTGAAATGGAGAAGGACAACAGAGGTTATTCATGGAACTATTATTGATGTTTGGTGAAATATTTTCATTTATGCTTTCCTTTCTACTTTGTTGTTTAGATTTAGTTTACATTAGAGTTTATTGCTATTGAATTGCTTTAACCTTTCCTATTTTGATGATGTTATAGGTAGTTTGAGTAAGGAGCTAGTCTCAGGCCATAACAATTTGGTAGAAGATGAAAATGTATGGTGCTTCCCATGCAACGATAGCCATATGCCCCAAAACTGCCCAAGGAGAAATATGCAACAAAAGATGGTGGAAAAAAGGAGTAAGGGCATGATTCTGAATGAAGATGAGTGCAGATCATCTAAAATGGAGAATTCTTGTTTTAGAGTTCAAATGCAAGGGATGTCCCTAGAGCAAGAATTAGACATTGTACCTGATCAAGCTCTTTTCTCATGGTTGGAAGAGGATGAGGCTATGTTCACAAATGAAGCCCCGAGGACTAGAATTCCAAGGCAAGTAAAAATTATAACAAAAGATCTAAATGAAGCATCACAGGAGAATATGTACAAATAAACTCTACCATTTGTAGCTCGTGGTCAATCGTTCTCCAGAGAAGCAAAGCCATGCTCATCGCCCCTATTACTTCAAACCAAGCTATATTATACCATTGGTCGACAAAGAGGAAAACACATCTCGCCTTCCAATCATGATGAAAAATTTTCTCCGAAAACAAAGAAATACCACCGCTTTCAGCCTAATGGCCCAAGTAGTTGGGACTTCTTAACATATGGGCAATTAAAGAAGGCACCTTTCCAATGTATCATTGTGGGATCATTGGTATCAATTCCTAATTAAAATATCCCGCCTTAAACCTAAACGTGTTGAAACATTAATCCATTTGGAAAATTCCATGCTACAGGGCTGAGCACCTATGTAATTTTTGACATATATTGGGTATTTTCAAAACTAATGAAGAGTCAGGAGGAGTCCAACAACTTGTTTGATAATCATATGTGGATCATATATTTTGATGGTGCCGAGTCCAAGTTTGGTTGCCAAAGTGGGTGTCTAATTGGTATCTCCAATGGGATCGGAATACCCTAGAACCTATCATTTTGAGTTTCCATGCTCCATCAATGATACCGAATATGAAGCTTTGGTCCATGGGTTGAGTCTAGTAGAATAGATGGGTGTAAGTAAGAAACGAGCTGTCAAAAATACAAAATCAATAGTAAGCCAAATCTGTGGGAAAGCCATTGTAATAAATACAAGGCTAAGATCTTACATACATAAGCTATGGGATCTCATCAAGATTTTTGAAGCTTTTGATATACAAGGGAATCCCTAACCTCAAAATGGCATTGTCGATCAGACGTTTCTTATCGAAATGCATTTGGAATCAGTTTCCAATCTGACAAAGAAAAGATTCTCCATAGTTTCAAAGGATTGTGAAGAGATCGATGTTAGATGTGACAAAAGACCAACAATTAATAGGAAAGCCTCTCACAAGAATAAAAGAAATTTGAAGAATTTATACTATAGATATGATCTGAGAAGTTATGACCCGGGTATAGTTCAACATGCAATTGCCCTGGGTGAAGAACCCAAGTCCATCCAATAGAGACAAAGGATAGTCAACTTGAAGGTTGAAGCTTTGATAGCACAAGAGCTCATCAAGTGGGGTGATTCAAAGGTCATATGTCCTATCAAATTTTTCTCCTGGTTATTAAATTTGGTCCCAGTTTGGAAAAGGAATAGTGATATCTGACTTCTTGATTTCCAAGAATCAAGAAGGATTTTTTTGAAAGACCATTACCCCTCACCATTGATGTGAAAATTCTCCTAGGTTCTAACTAGAGTAGAGATTTCCTCCTTGATAGATGGTTCCTCAAGGAATAATCAAGTCTACATAATGGAATCTAACCAACATGGGATGACGTTTACCACCAAGTAAGAAATGTTTACATACTCAAAGACACCATTCAGACTCTCTGATGCTAGTGCAAATTTTCAAAGGGCAATGACCATTACTTTAGAAAGATGGGTCAACCAGATTATTTTCACATATCCGGGTGATTCATCAATCAAAAATGATCATCTTGATCATATATAGCGGTTTTCTTTGAAAGAACAACAATTTGGGATTCTTCTTAAAACAAAAAAAATATTTCCTTGGAGCATCCCAAAGAAAGCTTCCCAGCTTTACAATACTAGAGGAGGGAAAAGTAATAGATCCTAAAAAAATCTGGGGCTCAGAATTGAACATGAGATCTTTTATGGGAAAGTCTAATCTTATTCATGGATTCATACTAGATTTTGCAAGCATTGCACCCACAATCAACCTGATGCTTAAAGAGAACATATTTTCTCAACAAACTTCCAAGGGCACAATAGTTATCGAGCAAATAGAGATGGCTCTCTCTGAAGCCCCGACATCAATTATCCTGGAGTTCTCCAATTTTTTTCTACTTTGTATATATAATGACTAACATGGTATATTTTATGTGCTCACTCAGAAGTATGAGGAAGAAAATGAAGGACATCCTATTACATTCCCTTCAAGGAAAAAGAAGCAAAAGAGAACTAGTGTGTGGAAATACATCACAAGAGGATAAAATTTCAAGTTTCTAAAGTAGCTAAAAGCCAAGCTAGGCCTACTCAAGACCATTACACCCGACGATGTGCGAGGTTTGGTGGAATCACAAGGGTCAAATTTTGGTGCCAGATAAGGGATTTTTCCAAAAGCTACATCATATTGTTATTTACAAGGGAGCAGGTTAACAAAATCAACTTGTTGGACTCAGGGAACACTGAGAGGGGGGTGAATCAATGTTCAGGAAATTTGACTTTCAATTCAGATCTTAAGTCATTTTCAACACATAAACAAAAAAAAAAAATGCAAGCACATAAACAAGATGATCAAGACACTATAACACCAATATTTTTACGTGGAAACCCTATTAGGGGAAAAACCACGATGGAGATTAATCCATAATTTATACTCTGTTAAAAGTATGAACAAAAGGGAATGCACTTTCATTCAGGCACACTACCTAGATCTCACTACTCAAAATAAGGAAGGATCATTTCCTTACAAAATGTTTGTGATTACAAAAAAAATGAACTGAGAAGATAGCATCTAAAAATTCTTGGATTTAGTTTTGGTGAAGCACATAAAATAGATTTTGAATCTTCTGTCTGATCCTACAACTTGCTCTGCTCTACTATTCCCTAATTCATAATAATCTTCTTTTGCTCAAGCAAAATCTACTCAACTGATCTTCTAATGTTCACTCATACATATTTTCTTCTCTTTTCACACATTCACACCTTCTCACCACTTTTTCCTCACACCAAAATTGAATTACCAATCTTATATATATATCTACTAGAAAAGATTTAAATCACTTGATTCAGCTTCAACAAATCATGAAATATTCTCCAACAGTCAGCTCAAATCATAAGTTATATTTAATGCACACCTATATAGGTCAAATAAGACATAGTTGGGACCCAAAACAATATTCTCAAACTTAGAAACAATTAAAAAAATACTCCTTAAACATCTGTGACATGCTACATTCATTGAGTCAGCCATAATGAGAAAATAAATAGAAAATCATTCTATTGAATCTCCCGACTCGTACACCAATTTTCTGCAACACCATAAAACTTACCAATAAGGTAACATACATGCTTAAAAACCTTTCCTAGAGATCCACAACACAAAATAATGATCTAGTGAAGCATACAGATCAATTGACTAACTAGGTACCATGTTCTTCATGCTTTCAACTGGTAACACACTGTCTTCTACATTTTATGCTGGTATAAGTAGATCTTGATCCGCTGGCTAAGATAATGACTTCAGTTTCCATCAATAACACTAGAATCCATAACTGCCGGTATTGGCATGGTGTGATGGTTTATAGGTGGCATTGTTGTTCTTGCCACCAAGGTTCAAACCCCGTTGGGGTGGTATTGTTGATTGGTTGTATCCGGTTCATAGCTCCGGTCAAAAGCGTTTACCCCTTGAATAAAAAAAAAACACTAGAATCCATAAAAAATCTCCCCCTTTGGAATTGATGGCAACACTTAGTGAAAAATGACTAAGTGTCAGAACCAAAGCTCAAAATTCAAAAACACAACAAAACATTGCTTCCCTTTAGAATGTTAAGACATTTTTCAAAAGACTGCCCCCCTTGGAATGTTAAGACATTTTTCAAAACACTGCTCCCTCTTAGAATGTTAAGAAATTTTTCACTGCTCTCCACCCCCTTTGACATCAATGACAAAAATTTACTACTTACTCTCCTCCCTTTTTTTTTTTTGCAAAAATAAAATTTTATTGCTCTCTCTCCCCCTTTGCTAAATAGAATTTTGATCAAAATTTGAGAAATTACAATTGTTGCACAAATCAGAACATGATTTTATACTTATCCTTTATCTCTGGAAGAATTTTTTTCCAAGCGTCTACCACAATCCCAATAATTATTATCAAACTGTTGTTTTTTGATGTCTAGTTGATGATTTGAATGAGGGATTCTAGAATTGTATTCACTTCTTTCAACTTCTCACCTTTCTTCAGAATCTCAATTTGCTGCTCCATTCTACATTCAATTAGATCTTTCACTTTCCATAAAGTTTCCATAAGAGTTTTTATAGTAGAGTGAACCTTTGCATGCTCAGTCTACAACTCATGAATCTTTTTCTTGATAGCTGCATCTTGGTCTTGAAACATATTGTAATCTTGACTCATTTTGATCAATTGAATCTCAATTTGCTCCAACTTTTCCTTGTATTTACCAACCACATGTGGGCATCAAGGACAATAATTTTAGACCTTATTTGTTGAGTCAATGCATTGCCTTAACATATTCATTCTCTTTTTTAGTTTGGCAAGAGATAGCCTAAACTGCTCCTAAAAATGTAAAATTACTTCTTCCTCTTTCATGTCCAGAGGAAAAGAGTCCATAGCCTCCCTGATACATTCAATCAATTATTTTAGAAGTACATTCCGTAAACTTTCCAATTCAATATTGTTGTGCACAAAGTATCAGCCTAGAGTGTCCTCAATGGAGTCTTGTTCATATGATGGTCCATTTAACCATATGTCAACAATATTTTGCATTCCATCTTCCTCTTGAACAATCTGTAGTATCTTTGTTTTGAATAAAGCACCTTCTTCATCACTTTCTTCTACTATCACCACATCTAGTTCAACCAATTATGGTTCATCTCTTGGAGTGTAATCATTAGAATAATCATTTGGTATATCCACAATTAATTTCTCTTTGCCTTTTTCTTCAGTTCTTGGAGATTTGTGTGCTGGAGGAATGTCATCTACAAACTCTAGAGAGATTTTTTTTCTTCTTCTCCACCTTACCGGAAGAGGACCCAACTTCAACTACTCTTATCAGAAGAGAGATTCCAACAATTCCAAATTTTCCCAACAACTCTCTAAAGAAATTTTCATAAACTTGCTCACAGTTTTCTAGAGTATTGAAATGCTTAAAAATTTGTTTACAAACAGGTTCATTTTCCTTCCATACCACATTGTCATTCTAAGGAAAGAAAGAAATAAAATAAATCATAATGCATATAACTAGGGTACCAAACCTAAAGGAATAATTTGCATCCTTCGTCAATTGCACATTTTCCATCAATTGATCCTTCATCAATCCACATAGATCAAAGTCTTCATCTTCTATTATCATTTTATGTGAAATGTAAACTACACCTACCGAGGTTGATCCTTCCCTATTTTTGAAGAAAATTTAATATGAAATTCCATGTGTAATGTTCCTCATTATTAGATCTTTGATTGTTGAAATTAATAGAGCTCTTTGATCTCTTGTCACTCCGATTAGGGTTTCAACTTCCTTATTCTGAATCAAATTTTTTTGTAGAACATCTCCAATAATGCATAATCCTATTAAATTTCTGATCACCTCTCTTGAAATTTGATAGGGTTTCTCCAAAGTAAGGATATCATCATCCAATCTGTTCAAGATAAACTTGACCACTTCCACATTGATGAAATAGGGAAACTCATTCCAAATGTCCAAATTCTTATGTTTCCCACCTTCAAGCCACTTTAATTCACTACCTAGCAACAAATTTCTTATATCCCTAATCTTCCTACTACTATATTCATCCAAAGTCATTGTTCCTTTCATTTGCTTAATTTTACTTTTCGTATCGAACAAGGTTTTCTACCGAGCACAAAATTTCAAAATTCTATGAGTAACTGAAGTACCTAAAGAATTTACCACCAAATTTTCTTTACTCCTTTGAAATTTCACTGTAGGGGCTCTCCTTCTATTCTCCTACAATGCAAGGTGACAAATGAAGGTTCCAAATACCCTTTTATGACTTCACACACCAAACCTTTTTAGTTGCATTAAATACTTTTCCCTAGGAGTTCCAATAACTCTGGACAACAAAAGAAAAGTTTGTCTGTAGACCTTCTACTTCACATGTTCCTCCATAAATTATCACTGATACTTTTTCAAAGTTTTATCACAACTACTGACAATTTTCTACATTTTGGTGCTAGCTACCAACAGGGGGTCAAAGGATCTTCCTTGAAACACTCCCCCTATGTAGCGCCCCTCTGAATCGGTCTTTTTGGATTGTTGGCATAAGTGTTAATTGTGATTTTGTTGATAATTATGCCTTGTTCAATTAGCTAATTAAATTAAATTGCGGTGTCAAGAGGAATTCAATCATTCATTGAAGTTTAGAGCACATAAAATTATATTGGTTTTGTTACACAAAAATGGACTATATGTGCCTTGTCTTCTCTTTTGTGTTTTACGTACATACCTGCAAGGGAAATTACAACTACAACATTTGTCAAAACAAATGATGAAACAATAAATTATCTGCTCTACCTGTAGTAGATTATGAGACTTTGTCACAATGTCTCCAAGGTCCACTTGGTCAAAATCCACTTCATATAATGTAGCAAATCCAAGCTGATCACCCAAGCACGTGCATGGTATTGGTATGTAATATATGCATTTTCTGGTATAATGTTTGAACTTGAAATGCCTCTGATAACCTCTAACTTTCAAGCGTGATATGAAATAAATAAATAAATAAATCTTAGACACACCATTTAAGGGATCTCCTTTGGCTATCCTTTAAGAAAACAAGAGTCATCTCTCAACCCCAATGAGGAAAACAATCTTCATGTGCAAATATTCTGCAAAATCATCTCTCTTTTGTAATTTTGTTAATAGACCACATGCTTGCACATTCTTCTGATGCCATCATCCCATTCAAAAACTCCCAATTTGTGCTCAGGCAGGGGAATCTTAATAAAGTTGATATTTTGGATCTAGGGATTGTATTATTTCTATCCTGGATAAGAGGGTAGTCCGTAGTAATCAATTAGATAAGTGCTAAATAAAAAAGATAGTAATAATAATAATAATATATACACATATAAAATTGACATAATTTAATAAACTTTGCTTGAGGCTAAAGGCTGCACCTGTCCTTGCCTTTTTCTCCACAGGGCTCATTGCTTTCCATGTGCTTGGTTTTGACTTCCTCTTCTTTGCATGCCCTCAACGTGGTATTGATTCCCACAAAAATTTTCCTTTTGGAGGGAGATTAGAGGCATGAAGGTCTTCTCAACAAAAGGGGGACTCTGCGCATATCCAGGAATCTTTGCTTTCTAGCGACCGTATTTATGGAGGCATTTTTCCTAGCCGACCATTTTCCTGGGAGATTTTCCTTTGTGAAATGGTGGGCAGAGTGTGAGATTTTCAACTATTGCTTCCTGTATGCAATATCTTGCATTTTTGGGGGATCTAGAGGCGGAGTTTCCTAAGAGCAACCATGACATGGGATCAGTTGTTGGTCGTTTCCTAAGGAATGCCTTTTATATGGTGTAGAATTCTGCAATTTACTCCTATCGGCATGTGGGCAGCAGTGTTTCAATTCATGCAAAATCTTGAGGTAAGTCACCTGTTTCTGCTTCATAGACTTTCTATTTTGGGATGGAATCTGATCGTTGATAGATCACTTTAATGGTTGTGTTTTATTTCATCATAAAACAATTCGTGTGCCTCTTCTTTGCTTCCGCATTATTCATACCTATCTACCAGGGCACTTGCCACTGGAACGTCAGGCAAGAATCCACCCCCACTTTCGTTATGTTCTAGTGGATTTCCTTACCGTATTCCAAGCTACCATCTCTGTATAGACAGGCTGGATGCTGCAAAAGGCTATGGAGTTTGGCTCTTTTTTGCACCTACCGATTTCATTTGCTTGAAAGTTTCTAAAGCCTTTTTAACTAATCCGTTCTGTGCATATTCTGCAATCATTGCATTCCATGAGATTCACATTTCTTCGAGGTATTCTGTCAAACAGTCATTTTCCTTTTTCCATGTTGCGGACGTGAAGGTCAACCATTCATTTCTAGTGATCAACTATATATGTAATGAAATAAGGGTGTGGATGTGTGAAGTATGTGCAGCCCTCATCCGCTAAACCTGCATGACTATGTACACCCAGAACACACGCAAAGCTTCCAATGTTAGGATGGGTTTTAGAGTACTTCATTAATTTGAAGATTTTGAGACCTTCCTTGCAAAATCCATTTTGTGCACATTCTGCAACCCGTCGCACCTGCAGTGCTTGAAAATAGAATGTTGTAGAGGTTTAAATAATTGTTGTTTCCATTGCCAGCCTATTTTCAGCTACAACACAAGAACATTGTTCCTATTTTAAACGATGGAGATGGTTCACATCTCTCATAACCATTTCTCTTACAATAATCTTGGAGATGAATTTAGGTGCAGATGGCAATCAGAATTTACTTGGAAGTTCTTAGCAACTCTAATAGTCGTACTGGAGGCCATGTTTATCAAACCAAATGCAACCGGTAACCTTCACCATGGAGGCAGATAAATGATTATTTTTCCTTCCCTTCCTCAGCTTCAAGTAAAAGTCTTGAATCTGGTATTTAACCTGTCACAACAGCAACACTTGAGCATAAATGACTGTAGAGGGGCAAATAGCCTTCCTATTACTGTTGGCAACCTGTCACGTCTGCAGCACTTGAAAATAGAATGGGGTAGAGATTTAAATAATCTCTCTAATGCCATTGTCAACCTGTCTCAACCGACACTTGAACATGATGGAAGTTTAAAGGTTTAAATAACCTGCTTAATTTTACTGCCAATCTATCGCATTTACAACACTCGAACATAGAAGGGTGTAAAAGTTTAAATAACATCCCTGATTCTCTTGGTATCCTGCAACCTGTGCATTGCACGAGTTGTCATCTCTCGAGACATTCTCTCAAAGAAGTTGGGTGTGTTCTCTATGTTGCCAATTCCTGCATACATGTCTACTAGGGTAATTATAACAACAAAATCTATTTTTCTTACACACACACATACAAACATATACAGTGGCTATACACCAGCCAATCTCTTTTGCTTGAATATGCCTAAAGCCTTTTTAATAAATCCATCTTATACATATCCTGCAATCATTTCCCTCCATGAGATGATATCTACTTGAGGGTTTTTGTCAAACAGTTACGTGCCTTGCCTGTGTTCCACATTTTGCATACGAATCTGCCTAGACACTATATTATAGTGCAAGCCTATTTCTTAGATTGTTTCATTTAGCATCACCAGTAACCTCCACAAGAACATTTTTCCTTACCCTGTTAAAATCCATGTGATTAAACATTTTTAAATCTCTCTAATGAAGTCATTTTGTGCGTATCTTACTGAGAGTACATAATTCCCTTCAAAAGACACGATCTTCAGTCAATAAGTTTGCTGCTTTTTCGCTTATTAATTGCTTCTCTCAAATATAAACTTTGTCTTTCCAAAATGAATCGTTGCTCAATATATTATTGATCTTTTCCCCAATTGTTGTTGTCTTTAATATCATTACCACTGCCTTGTGATTCAAACATTAATTGTTGTTGTGCTGGGTCTTAGTTTCCAGCCATTGGGAGAAAAAAAAATTCTATGCTTCATATATGCCAATTCATTGATTGAGTATGGAGGTCTATTCAATTATCACTCATTAGAATTTATTTAAAACTAAGTAACCGATTTTCTGTTTAAAGTCTGGAAAAATTTATGGAGTTTTATACTAGTTGCATTCAAATAATCACCTTATGGAAATCAATATAGTAACTAAGTAGTCAATTGTATATTTAAATGTACAAAAAAAGAATGTTCTTCCATGTCATATTAAAGGGAGCCCAAGAATGCTAGTTGCTTCAATAGGGAACATAAATAAATATAAATATAAGATAAAATAAAATAAAATTTTTAAGAGCCAATATATAGTGCAGGTGGAAGAGTCGCCCAGCTAAACCTACAGACATAAACCCATAAAAATAATAATAATAATAATAAAAATCTCGCTCACAATAAAATCTTGCACACAAGAACTAATTTGCCAATGCATCACCCTTGTATCTGCAATATTCTTTCCCGTCACAAAAGATTGTTTACTTAAGTTTAGGTGTTGCATGTTAAGCAAAGAAAAATTATATGAATATCCTAAATTATCCTTGATGCTGTGTATAGAGAACTTAAAAAGCAATACAGGTAATAATGTAAATTAAAATACTTTATGGAAAGAGGGACCCACCTAAGCCTCTTTAAAATATAAATAAAAACGTATGAGGTTAGTTTCAGATTTAGTTCTCCATTAAATAGGAAATAAATAAAAATATTATTTCCTTCCCTTACGTAGTCCTAAAGTAAGGGGCTACTTTAATAAGATAAACCATTATAGTTTGGAAGGAGTTTAGAATATTTAGGATGATAATTGATATTTTAAAATAATTCCATCCTTTATGGGAAGAACATGTTCCTCATGTTAGGATAGAAAAAAAAGAAAAAAGTAAATAAAATATCCCTCTTCCTTTTCCATTAAATATTTTAATAAGGTTAGTCAATTAGATTAGTACTAATATTTAATAATTTAAATTAGCTAGTAATATTAATAAAATATTAATAATTATTAAATTATTAATAAAATCGTTAATCATACTAGTAATTAGAGTAAAGTTTTCTATATGATTATATGAGTTTTCAAATTTGAATGCTAATACGATCTTATGGAAAAGTGATAAATCAGTGTATTAATCTATTGTGTTGCAAATTATTTGATGAAAATTTATTTTGTGAACTTTACTTTTGTATAATCCCTGTAGCATTATTGTAATGTGAAACTTTAATCCTAGGGTTTTTGGAATGGTTATTTCTTGGACAATAGAGTTTTCTTGAAGTATTGGTGTATAATATTTTATTTTGATCAAATCAATAGCTTAATTGAATGTCGAATTCATTTGTAACCTTTGGTTGAGATCATGGATAAAATGGCTATTTGCTTGTTTGATTTCTCGTCATGTCTCTCTTGGATGAACTATCAATTGACTTAGCTATTGGTTATTGTGTTTGATCTTGTATGAAGATGATAATCTCTAAAAGTGTTGGCTACTATTTCATTATGATATTTCCTTGCTTACTTGAATTCTCTTGTCATTTTGTGATTATGGAAGTTATTTGGTCATTTTGTGGATTCAT